>JAGDQP010020457.1:0-33255 GCA_022664845.1 Lepisma saccharinum | reverse complement strand
ATTTATTCTCCCCTGGCATATATTTATTTAGAGAGCAAATGTCTCAAATACTTTCCTGTTGACATTGCAATCTTCTACATATATCTTACTTCCAAGATTCAGTGTGGTAGAGCGTTGGCGTAGCATTCGGAAGGTCGTGGGTTCGATCCCAGAGGCCGACAATCCTGACTGAGGTTTTCCAGGGTTTTTCCTCAGTCACACCAGGCAAATGCTGGTATCAGTCCTTCAACATAGGCCCTTTCCGACACCTTCCCGAATCCTTTCCCCTCCCTATCCGGGCCTGAGCCTTAGATGCCTCAAGGCCATAAATATTTTTTAAAAAATCCAAGATTATGCAGGGTGTACAGGAAAGAATATCGGGGTTTTAAAGTCATTTAATATCTCTGTAGTTTGGCGTAATGAATCACACATAAAATGACACACTGTTTAATACCTTCAATATTTCTCAATCATATATTAAGAAACGACTATTTACTTCTTGCTGTGTTAATTACCTCGACCTTCGGGAAGTCATTAATCTGAATGGTCGTGAATTCTCAAAAATTTCTCGACTTTCGGGACTTTTTTCTTCCTGTCCCGACATGAAAATTTTACTTTCCTCGCATCCCTACTTTTGACATCAGGGAGTTGTTCTGGCATTCTAGTGTTATTTCGATATAATGGTTCCTACACAGGCAAGTAATAGAGTAAACATTGTTTCCTGTGTTTTTTAATACGAGTGTAAGTTTCAAATTGTTAACATCAGAAATCGATCTGTACAAGAGTAAACTTATCCATAGTTTTTTCGTTCATTCGTTTCAGCCTTATTTTTGTATTGAATGTTGTATTTTAATCTGGCGCGGTGGTTCTATTTAATTAAGGTTGATCTATCATGACCATTATTTGTCCAAGTCTGATCGGGATGTAATTGCTCAGTGGTAGAGTGCTCACTTCTGGTGCGTGTGGTCGTCGGTTCGATCACTGCTCATGCATGTGGGCTTTGTGGTGGACAAACGCCATGTGCGTGGGTTTTCTTGGGATTCTCCCGTTTCCTCCCAATTTCGTCATTCCATCAATTCATCCATCATTCATTCGACCTGAGCCAAGGCTGCCTAAGGGCTTTAAATAAAATTGTGTTAGACATATATAGGAGAAGGTCGATCGCATAGGCAATTTAAGAGGTGAAAACTTGATAGAAAGGAAACAATCCGTACGTACGTAATATTTTGACAAAAATCACGTACACAATCAACACACACAACACTATATAAAGTCACTTTAATTTTCGGCTTCAGCCGTGATCACTTGTAGAAAAGAAAGAAGTTCACTTGTATCACACGTTCAATATTTAAAGGAATAGGAAAACAACCTGCACGTACGCAAGTACTTTTGGGAAACGGTTTTCGGAAATGGTGTTGTGTGTTGAAAATAGAACTGGATACAATAAGAAATAAGTAATAAATGAAAAATATAAACTGGGACTCAGAAAGGGAAACGTAGTCAGGAAAGTGGAATACGGTATGGAAATCGAAGTCGGTCAAAGTGGCATACAGAACAACACCTTTACCACTTCCGTTCATATAAAACCAACCAACCACATGCAATACTTGCATTAGTCAAGTTCCCGTCCTTACCACACCGAGAAAGCTATACCCTTCTCCCTTGCCCTCAGAGGACAATGTTTGATTTCCACCACCTCCGCAACCGAAACCTACAGCCAACGCCTTCAGGAGGGTCTAGTTAATCGAGGCTACCCAATTAACATCGTAACCAAACAAATTCGACGTGCAGCCACACACACATATCACCTGCTCCTACTTCCAATACCAAACCGAATCCTCCGTCCTAAACTTACCAAGATCAAACAATTTCTGCACTCTCACTTCAACATACTCCAACCTGGCCCCGATACCAGATCTGTCTTTCCCACCAAGCCGAGATTAGTTTTTCAGCATCCTCCCAATTTCAGAAAAGTCATGGTTCACACTAACTCTTCGTTCCATTTGCCTTCAGTTCTCGCCCACAAATGAAAGAGCGCTAGATATGAAACCTGTCCCATCCTCATTACATCTCCATCTACCTCTATCAACACAGCCAATGGCAACTTCACTCTACATCTCAAAGGAACCCGTCAAACCTCAAACGTCATATATATAACAACTTGCATACTCTGATCGATATTCTATGTGGGGGAAACTGGTGGTCCTTTGAATCTCCGTGTCAATAATCACCGCCACTTTTTCGTCACTTACAGACCCGATTCGCCAGTGTCTACACTCACGCAATTCACAACACTGGCATCGATGGCAATTTCCGTATAACTATAATCCATACCCTATCTCCACCACAAACACATCGTCTCTGGGAAAGAGCTTTCATTTAGGGTTTGAATGCTAAAACTGAAGCCTGGTCTAAACCTGCAGTAATTTTTTTTCTTTCTTCGTCTATACCCACACTTCCCCTGCACCCCTGCCCATTCACTTTTTTTTTTTTACTGACTCCCACTTTTTGTGATTGACTCAGCAACCTATTTATTCTCTTTTCATTGCGTTTCTTACTATACCATATCCCACTTCTTTTTTGTCTACAAGTGACCACGGCTGAAGCAGAAACTTAAAGTGACTTTATGACTGTTGTGTGTGCGATTGTGTACATAATTTTCGTTAAAACATTACGTAAGAAAGAAAGCATCGTTCCTTTCTATTAACATTTCACCTATTGTCTATCTGGCCTTCTTCTATATATTTTTTTGTGAAGTTCCTTCGTGTTTGTAAAGTTCCAGTACAACTGCCTTGGTATTCTAACTTGGTAAAAAAGGTAGAAAAAAGGTACTTTCATGTTAAAATACCAAGACAGGTGTACAGAAATTTCACAAACACAAAAGAAAAGTGGTTACGTTTCGCAAAAGCGTTTTCACGTGGTAGGAGATAAAATGGACAGAGCGGACAGGAGTGAGACTTGTGTTAAGGATACGCCATTTTGCCGACTGATATATGAGCCTTCTGCGTAGCCCTGCTCAACTTCAGTGCGAGCGGTCCCGGGTTCGATTCCAGGTGGGGGCACAAAATTTCGGTGTTGACCCAGCACCGTGAGGACAATTGGGGAGCTACTGTGAATAAAAGACAGTGGCGATCACATTTGAGAGCTTCGAATCTCCTCTCCCAACATGTCTGGTCAGCGTGGGAGCAGTAGACCACCACCTCCCTCCAGTAGTGGATTGAATATAGCTGTGAATATATATATTAATAACTCCCAGAACTCCTAAATTTTACCTGCTTCCCAAAATCCATAAACCTGGTAATCCCGGCAGACCCATAGTTTCCAGTATTGGATCTCCCACTGAAAGAATCTCCGCCTTCCTTGACCACCATATGCAACCGTTTGTCCAGACTCTCCCTTCCTACATCAAGGATACCAACCAATTCTTCTCCACAATCCATTCTATCTCCGATCCTCTCCCACCTGACACCATCTTAGTTACACTCGACGTGACATCACTGTATACCAACATTCCCCACACCCATGGACTCGTTGACTTTGAATACTTTCTCGACACACGCCCCAGTACACTATTTCTGCTTCAGCTAGCCCGGTTTGTCCTCACCATGAACAACCTCACCTTTGAGAACCACAATTTCCTGCACAGCCATGGGCATTCGCATGGCCCCTTCCTAAGCCAACCTTTTCATGGGACGCCTGGAGACCCAATACCCCAGCTCCACATTTCTCAAACCTTTCACCTGGCTTCGCTATATCGACGATATTTTCTTGATCTGGACCCATGGACAAGAGTCTCTGAAAACATTTCTGCAAGACCTCAACTGCACCTTTCTCGTCAAGTTCACTTGGTCCTTCTCGAGGGAACACGTAACTTTCTTGGATGTGGATGTCTGGCTAAAGAACAATCAAATTGAGACAGGCGTTCACATCAAACCTACAAACAGTATGCAGTATCTCCATTTCAAGAGCTCCCATCCATACCATACCAAACACTTACTTCCATACGCTCTTGTTGTCCAGGGCTCCCGTATCTGTTCCTCTGATGACCTGCTCCGTAACTATTTCAGTACCCTGTCCTCAGCTCTCACTAACCGTGGATATCCCAAACACCTCATCCGTAAACAACTGGACCGTGCCCGTAATCACCCTAACTCCAACCGACCTCCCCGCGAAGTTCCCTCCGCTCCCAATCTTCTCACCCAGTACCACCCCAACCTTCAGGCCCTGCAAAAGCTCCTCAAACTGGCACACCCCATACTCACTGCGTCACCTGAAACTGAAAGTTTTTTCTCGTCGTGTCCCAAAGTAGTTTACCGCAGACTTCGGAATCTCAACATGATTCTTACCAGAACTGGACCAATCCCCCCCTCCCCACAAACCTAGCAAGTGCAATAGACCCCGCTGCAAAACCTTTCCTATTTGTGATCCCCGTCTTTCCTTCGTACATCCTGTCACTCACAAGACGTACTCTTTCCGACATTCCGGCAGTTGCATATCTTCCAACCTTCTTTATCTGCTACTCTGTAACCTATGTTCCGCCTTCTACGTTGGCGAAACCCAAACTCCTCTAACACCGCATTAACAACCATCGCTACTCCTCCAAATATCAACTTCCATACCTGAACACACTTCCTATCATGGCTGCACCTTTGACGAAACCTTTCGAGTCGGAATCCTGAAAGTCCTGAACCCTAATTCACCTACCACAGTAGGAAAGAGATGGGAGCAGACGTACATCTCCATCCTTTTCGCCAACCATGAACCCGCCTGTAACTCCTTGCAACGAACGCAGTGTCGTCTTTTTCTCCCTTTCTCTTCCTTGTTCCGTGTCTAGTTTCGCTTTTATTTTATTCTATCTTTGTATATTGTTTCTTTGTTCTCCCCTTAATCTTCTTCATTATTGTTGTTTATTATTATTATTCCCCGTCCATTCCAATTCTTTACCCTCTTATTTCTCCAGGAAGCCCCTTACCTGCTCTTAGTAACCTTTGCACTTTCTTCTCCGACCTATCTAGTCATTTTCCTGTCTCCATAACCTGGCCACACTGTCACCCGGCATCATTGGCAATATGGCGTTTCCTTAACACCAGTCCCGCACCTGTCCGCTCTGTCCATTTTCCTTCCTACCAGTTGAAAACGCAATTGCGAAACGTACTAATTTTCTATAGCGTTTGTCAAGTTCGTGTGCTCCTATCTCAAGATTTCACTATGTAAGTATCCTTTTTTCTACCTTGTTTACACTCTTATATATATATAAGGTAAATTTAAGACAAATGAAGGGGGGAAAAGAATAATACTTACAGCTTATAGTTTCGTACCGGAAGGGTAGTTTAAGGTAAATTTATGATAAAAAATACGGGATTTACTTACAGCGTATTTGTTCCATAAAAGAACAAACACACACACACACACGTACACAATATACACAGTTTTTCGCGATATTTCGGTATATTACGATCGTATTCTTGCTTGAAAAGGAAAAGACGAAGACCGCTGTCCGGCAATAATCCCGTCACTACTCAAAAAAGATAGTTTTGAGAAAATCGCAATTGAAAGTTTTTGATGATTTTGTAAGTTATATTGAAAACAAAAAAGAATACTAACAGGATACTGCTTAAACAGTGTTATATTTTAAAGTTTTCTCTTGCTGATCAGCGTCACTATTATGAGATCGTGTTAATTAATAAAAAGTAGTGCCAGTATTGAGGACGGATACAGGTATTAGCTGAGGCTGTGGAGTACTGACAATAGCGTTCTCACGTAGCTTGCAAAAGAGATACTGTTATGAGACACATATTGCCGGATTGACTGTAGTTTCAGGAGGCCGAATTTGTAAATAACTAAAAATTTTGAGTTATGACAGTGTTATTACCAGGCAGTAATATATTAAATATTACAAATATGGGGGCATCGTGGAATAAAACAAGTAAATAAACTGTAAAATGTAATAACTCCTTTATTATAAATATGTAAAAGAGTCAACACAGTAATGCAACTTTTATTTTTGACTAGCAGAGTGATATTGGAAACATGAAACTTTAGCTGTGATTGTCTAAAATGTGTGCAGGAACAATACAGCTATATTTTTTTTAAAAAAAGTAACACAGAACACATTTTCTTCTTCTTCTTCTTAAAAGTTACTAACGCTTTTACAAACTAAAAGTCGTTTCTTTCTTTTTTCCTTGAAAACTTCTTATAACATTCAAAAATGGAATTAAGACTTATATAAAACGTTTAAAGCTTTAGTAGAGTCAAGAAGTTTTTAACACTGTTTAAAAGACACGCAAGCAAGTTTTTTCTTTAAACAAAGAAATTGATTAAATACCACTGTAATGTCAATTACTACGAATTATTATATGATTCGAGAACTTTTAGTTCCCTTGTCTATTCTGTTAAAAGTCTTTTTTCTATTTTTAAACTTTTAGTGTTGTACATATATAATGAATTTACGTAAAGTCAAAACATGCGTAATTTATAACATATAAAGTATTCTAACAAACTTGTAAGCCAATAGAAAAATCTGAATTTAACCCAAGCAAAAATTTTACGTTCTACAAGCGTACAGATCAAATATGAACTAATAAGAAATATATATAAAATAAGAATCCCACCTAAAATCAAGTTTTTCTTTGGCGTTACCTTAGAAAGCAGCCCAAAAAGAAATATACATTATGTGGCACAATAGATCGTATGACCTCAAATGTAATCATAACTAGATACAAAACGCTTGTGCGGAAAGTTTCATAGTTCTTACGATATATACCTTGTAACGATAGATGCGGAATATCTACAGCGAATTCCCGATTACAGCTGGTAGGACGAGAGGATATAACAGCCCGCAAAACATGAAGAAAACACTTTTTGGAACTTGGAAATAACCTTAATACACCTTTATGTACTAAATGGGTAAAATAAACAACTCTTAACGTCAGAAATGAATCAGATGTAAAGGTGATTCTACACAGATCCTACGGTTTGCTTATGAAGTCCGTTAATTTTGAATCGACAGTGCGTGGGTTCCAATCTTCCACGGAAAATGAAATTATAAAAATCTCCATGGGATTTTGTTTCAAAATTCAGGAGCGTATCCTGTGGGCTATCTAGACTACCGCCGCAGTCTAACCTTGTGAACAAATATTTTAATCTGCACAAATAATATTAATTTACATGAAAGAGAGGCAAGAACATCTATCATCAGTTCATCACCATCAATACTATGTGCTGTGAACAAAGTACTGTGTTCTGAACAAAGCAATACTATGTATTACTTTGGTTGGTGGTAGTCCAAGCTGTGAATCTAGAATACGCCACTGTCAAAATTTATTTACAATCGAGTTTTCAGTGGTCTTTGATTCCCATTGTCAAGATTTAAATCAATGTTGATTAGGTGGGGGAGTACAACTCTCTTCAACATAAACAAACCTTTGTTTGTTCATCAATATTCAGTTTAACAATGCTGGTCAAATAGTTTATTGAAAGCTCGATTCTATTAATGATATCAAAGAGGTCATAAGAACAATTGTGTGCTATAACTCAGATTAAATTCAAAACTATCAAACTGGAATTGAAGTTCCAGTACTGTCGATAAACATATTTGAAGAAGCAGATGAATAATGCACAACATAATTCATCATCAGATAATGTTTTATGTTCATTATTCAATTAAACAAGAACAGTATTGATTATTTGCTTCAAATTACAGAAGCCTAAATAAACACAGATAAACAATTAAGATACAATGAAAGTAGATAATAGCCGCCATATTTTAAAAAAAATAACGTAAATCGCAAATCTATCAGATTTCCACTACATTCAAATTGCAAACTTACAATTTCTTAATTTTAAAAAATATACTACTGAGCTCCCCACCTCTTCCAAGTTTTATGGAAGTATTTACAATTCTTTACAATGTAAATATTTACACAATAAAATACAGAGGTATAAGTATAAACTTGTTCATATCGATAAACACAATAACTAGTATTAGCTCAAATTGATATGTGGAATAATTTGTTAATAAGCGAATGAAGAACAACTATTCTTGAGAAATGGTTTTCATTATATACATATGATATTTTACAAGTTTCGCTTATTCTACCTATAAAGCATATATTATTATTACGTAGTAATTATCAAGAAGCATTATTGAATATGAAAAATGTACTATTTAAAATTCAACTATGTGCATTTATACATAATTTATTTTAATAAAAACACTGAAGAACGTAATTTACAGCGAAACATGGCTGAATTGTCTGTTACCCTCTACTGTCTTATCCATTTATTTGATTATTTCTTCTACCACATACTTCATTTTTAACAACATCTACAAATTGACCCGTATAAATTCTTTATTCAATTGTTGCACTGTTTCTTTTGTCTTGTCGTTAGTCTTCGAGTTTGTGCACTTTCTACGTTCTTTTAAAATAAGTTGAAACATAAACATACTGTCCTCTTTTCCTTTTCAACTCGTATGCAATCTGCTTTTCTACACGAACGAGAGTTAAACACAATATACTTATGTACATATGTTTTTACACATGTTGTTACACAAAAATGACCGACACGCAGTAAGAATACAAGGCAACTGTTAGCAATTATCACAATTCATCTCTTTTTAAAAAGAATGTAAGACTTTTGTTTTTTCCAAAATTCAACACAAGTATTTTTCTTTTCTTTAAACTCTGGTCCCTATGGACTATTAACTAAGGTACTTCTTGGAGCAAAATTTACTTCCTTAGCACAAGACTGAAATTATCAATATACATATAGAAGATTCCAGACGTTAACCTATTAGGCTGTTTCAAATGAATACTGTTGAGAATTTTGATTACTGGTTGGATCCTCTGTTACTTCTATTTTCTTGTGTTAAACTACTTGTTTTTCATTATCGTAAGGATATTAGAAGTTCCTTACAGAAGACAGAGCAGTTCCAAAAAAGATTCACCGTGTATGATTACAACAGAAATCTTTATAGTGAGAGGACAAACCTATTTTCTCGCCGATCACTTTCTGTGCGCGTAGTCACGGGCTCAGTTCCCACCAGAGTCCATTGAATGGAGTAGTTTGGAGCCTGCTTTACCGAAATCTGTAAGTCTTGTCCTTAGAAGCTCCCCAGCTTGTTTAAATCGTTAATACTCATTCGAAACAATTGGAGGAACAAAACTATATTCTCGAAATGACTAGGAAATGCTTACTCGATACTATTCGAGAACCAAGACTATCTTTTCAAAATTTGTACGAAGCAAGGCAGTTTTCTCGAAACATTTGGGGGGAACATTTTCGACACTTTTTTCCAATCTTGGTCGAAATGTAAAAGATAGCTAGGAAACACAATGTCTCCTGCTATCACATACGTAGGCAATGAAAGATGTTATGCTTCTTGAAAAGACGATTGAAATTACAGTGTTGTAAAATGCAAAATGGCACAAATTTTACACTATACTAAGGGCTCCTCCTGCCAAATCTTCTGCCCACTACTTTGTAAGCTTCTGTCAGTATCTTACGAAAATCACGTCATTTGTGAGATTTAATGTTCTTGTTCTTGTAACCCATGTAGTTTGAAACAGCAGTTACAAGAAGTAATGTCGTCTGGAGTGTAAATTTTTGACTGAAGCATTATCATCAAGATCACATACAGAAGAGAACTTAAAAAAAGAACGACCCTGGTGTTTTGCGGTTTAGGTTTTTAAATTGTGAGGTGCAATGTTACTATAAGGATTAATTTAGCGTAGCGAGATTTATGCTGCTAGGAATGTGTTAGCGTTAGTACCTGCGTTAGTAACTTCTTTGTAATTAATAAAACTGTTTTAACGATTGTGATATCCTTTATATAAAAATCTTTGTCCAAACTAATACCAGACATATTGAAACGTTAGATGAATCTTTACTTTTTCTACAGTTCGCTACATACTCGTCTAAGTGCGTATAATAATGTATATGATATTTAAAGAGAACATTCATGTATTTGTACTTGCCTGCATGAAACAGTAGCAGATATTTATTTTTAATTTCTGAAATTAACTTATTGTAACAAAGATTGTCGGATATTAAAACACTTGCTTCAAGAAATTCATAATATTTATGCACAATTTTCTCTATCTGACAAACTAATAGGAGACTGTTCCTCTAAGTCGTTAAGAAACAGTAATTAATGTAAATGGAACAAACAAGTGTAACACGCTCTTCGAACTGAAGTGGAGTTTTGTGTTGATAGTTTTTTTCAAAAGTTACTTTGCAGTATTAGATACAAATAGGGTGAATAAAAATAAGTGAAAATAAAAAAAATTAAAGAAGAATCGACGGTGATAAATTCTTAGAATTTTTTAGAAATAGTAAAAAAAAAAAGTATTATAAAACTCAATCTTAAGACAGTTTCGTTTATCCTCCAGTAAACTTTGTTCCAAGAAGTTGAATATTTTGATTTTAATTTCTCGTAGAAGATTAAATAACTTTATAGTTTCATTAAAACTGTTGTTAACTACAAAAATATCCAAATTCAAAATTACCATAACCCAATTCACAAAAAAAACATCAGTTTCCAATGATAATTATACTAATATATTAACAATATACGCTTAAACGAAAACACACAAAGATACTTGTTATTTGGCACAGTAGATGATACACATCTGAACAAAACCTAAATAGTTACATCTATGATACTCCTATCATTCTATATGTAGACGAATACTAACGTTCTTTGCGTTTTTTCTTTCTATTTGATTTCACAAAATTTGATTTTTTGAATTTGCATTTAGATACACAACATAAGCTAAACCCAATTTTAGGAACTTAAAAAGAAATATGAATACCAAAAGATATTTATGATTTATTCACTAATTAGTACCTTTGTTCTGTAACTTATTTGGAATGTTTTAATCTTATTTACAATTTGATTTTGTTTTTGTTAATAATTTCTAATTCACAAAACATTAACTTTTCAAAAATCTTACATTACAAAGTCCTTGTCGGAAGATTGAAGTATATTGTTTTAGTTAATGTGTGTATCGTGAATGCATGTGTAATGACTCGCTGCTAATTATCAAAATCTAATGTACCTCATCACTAGAGCAGTGAAAACATGTTGTATAATAACTCAATATTATCTGTTAGAGACATTATATAATATTTCAACCTTTGCTTGCCTGGATTCGACAGTCATGATCAAATATGGTTGGTTTATTACCTTAACCCAGAAGCTTTCGTTGTCCAAGATTGTGTTTCAATTTCCCAGTTATTAATGAGCAGTACATATCAAAAAGTTCCATTTGAATACATAAATGTTTTTCACTTGACACATGAATGAATACGTAGAACCCATGCAAACAGTGGAAAATTAGAATGACGTCACATCGGCAAGTTTCCTATAGTTAATTTGACAATCGTTTTTAAACATTGTTGCCAGTAGTGGCTAGTATTGTTAAATTATTTGTTATTGTTAAATTTGACTTAGACAGTGAAGCAAAATTCGTGATAAGTGACTGCAATATACGAATCACATCGTATAATTATTTTAATTATAGTCTAATGGTAAAATTGAATCAAGGACAAATACTTGCATTAATATTAGATATCCAAAAGAGAACAATCAACCAAAACAAATAAAAATTAGTAATATTTCGATAATGCTTTCTTAAGAACACAAAGTCATATGAGTGTAGCCCGGATTGAACAGAATCCAAGGTGGCGAACAGCCGCATCAGGTAATTAATCTAAGTAATTTGATGTTCAGTAGGGCAAAAGAATATCCTAAGTGCGATTTAAGACTACATAAATTAACGTAAAATAATGGTGGTGTCATTCACTGCAGATATTTTGGCAGTTTCATATGTACCATGGAACAGAAGTGCTATTTCTTTATTATGTATTCCCTGTTACTCCGAACATTTTGTTATACCTGTAATAAATGGCTTTTATTCCTCTTGTTCAAAGAATTTTGTTGACACTTAACCCCTTTCGATATCTTAATATTTCTTAAAATTAACATGACTGCGATGACGCCATTATTAGCTATTTTCATCCTAATACAATGGGAAACTTTCCTGAATGGAAATAATAATGTACATCCCCATACTGCTTAACTATCCATCTACTTTTCTTCCCAATATTTCTAGCGTATAATTTACTTATTCTCTAATTAAATAAATTTAATGCAATTGTAAAAATGTTAATAATAATTTTAAACCCTCGTACGAATATCTCGTGCGTTTCTTCTTCGGCTTCACACACAGTATATAGTACACAATCGCTAAGAATTCTGTTTTTCACACGTACTTTCTTAAATAAGAAAGAATAGTTACCTAATATCACAATATGCAATGAAATCATTAATTATAGAATGACTTCCCAAGGCGTATTCCTGCACAGAAACCTAACTAATAGTATTACGGTATATTAGAAAGATTTTTTAAGAAAAAAACTATGGCCATTGTCTAATTTACAGAAGAATATTTCCCCTTTTTAAATCTCTTTCGATATGCAACCACTTGAGTATTGAAATCAAGAAACTGAAACTAATTTCTTTTTTACAGAATACGAATTCGGCTACTCTACACATGAAAAAAAGCGTCCTATCTGAAATATATTATTTTTTTACTAAATTTTATAATTATATGCATATATATATCTAAATACAAATGTTTATAGAATAAACTGCAAAATTTCTTAAATACGGCAAGATGAATACGAAATGCAATAGTAATATTTGTAAAACCACTTACACATATATACATATCACAAATAATTTTTTTTATTACAATGATACCTAACACATAATAACACTTTAATCATATCTTATAAGAGTCAAAATTATTTTGGTTTTAAGGGATATATATATATCTTCAGACTTCTCTGCAAATTCATATTGAGCACAAGAAACAAATTTGCGATTTATTTTAAAAGAATACTTGACATATTTTCTATGAACAAAAAAAAATGAAATATATTTTTACATTCAATTAATCAAATTCTAGAGAAAAATATGTGTGTAAAACATAAGCTTAAGTATATAAAAGCGGAAGAAATCATGGATACTTTTGATATCGTCATATGAATCAATTGAATGATCTCTTTTTAGAATATTACAGGAGGTCGTTATCGAGTTGCATTCCGGAACCTTACCAGAGCAAAGGACGTTTACAAGGTCCCTGTTTAGAGACATCTTGCACATGTGGTAATATCGATATAAAAGTAAATACGTGACATCGGTATTAGAGATGAAGTACTTCATGTGGTACTGCTAAGTCTCAATACTTTACATTCTCTCACAGTAAACATTCCGAACTTCAAAAACGTTACTTTTCTTTTCTTTATTCATATATGTGAAACAGTCCTGAAATGTCCTCATTCTATATAATTCAACACTTATATTAATTTACAATTGGGTTTACTTCTTTGCTATAGTAAATTGCGTACTAAACTTTACACGCGATTAAATTACAGCCAACTACACTATAATCTTGTACACTTTTGTAGCAATTAACTATTTCTCTTTTTAGAATTTGTGTGGTTTATTGATCTAGTTGTTTTCGTATCTTTCAGAAGGCTTTATAGATATAACTAAAATCCTTGTAGATATAACTACAATATTTAATGAATGGGTAGGTTAAATGCAAGTTTCAAGCAAAAATGTTTTCAAGACACATTTCTTGTAGTTGTTTAGAAATAACAATACAAATGAAAATGTGAAGATGAAGCTGAAAATGGCGGATAAAGCTTTGAAATCTGATATATTAAGGGATACAACAGAAGATACAATTGTTAGAGGAAGGATGATTGTTGAGTGCATTAGAATAAATTGAAAACATTGCACCAAAGCATCTAAAGATAGAGAGCCAAAATTAATTCAATGTTTCGAAAAGCTCAGTGCAAATATCACAGATTAAAGTGAACACATAAAAAAATAACTCTACCTAATCCAAGAAAAAAAAACACTTTTCACGTGGACAATAATGTCACATTTTACTCACATTTATTTGTAACAGGAAAATGAAATACGATCTAATGTGTTTATCAGTATTCAAATTAGTAGTCACTTACTTCCATTATCCGTCGTTATACGTAAAATACCTGTCTTGTCACACTCGATTTTAAATTTGTTTTTAAATTGATATTTGTTGGTTTCATTTTTCGTTGACATACATTTTTTTTTTTCTAATTTTGTTTGTTCTGTGCTCTTTACATATGATTCGTATTAATTGCAACATGTACCAACATGACTAGCGTTTATTATAAATGAACTTTTACGGTACTGATTTAGTTTCACAAAATGAAACTTTCATAGCTACGCGAATTAAATTTATGTTTTGCGCTTGTCCAGAATAGCTACAACTTTTGAATTTTCTAGGAGAATAGCACAGAAATGCTGTCTGTTTCGGAAAGGTTTCTTAAGACGACAAATGTCCTGGTTTTTATGTGAACTTACATATGAATATTATTAAGTTACATATACACAATTAAAAAGATTCTCTCTATTATATAGATTAGATTTTCTTCATGGTTTGCTCAGTAAACTGGACTTTCTCCCTACAAATGACTGGAGTATTACACGAATATGTGAACTGTTATTGTTTCATTTCGGATGGAAGTCTTTGATAAATTCGTCGTTCAAAGCGAGCCTCGTACGGGTGAAAGTGAGACGAGACACTTTCATTTTCCCCATAACGTTCTCGAAAAATCATTTTTGGAGTCTAGTAATCCTATCGCTTACCTTGTAAATTATCCAGGACTTTAACATATTCATAGTGGCGAAAGAGACCGTGCTTAAATTACTTATTTCTTTTCACTTATGCTGTAGCTGCTAAGTTGTAGAAATATAATAATTCGTTGAACGTTTTCGTAGTGAAACACACGTCAAAAATACGTAATAAAGATTAAAAGTAACAAAGAGAGAGAGACAGAAGTAGAAAAATGGATACAGAGAAGAAAAAAAAACAGTGTAAACACTTTTAACATTTTCTAACCAACGCTGTGTAAAGTGTAGCCAATTACCTAACCCAAAATTTAATAATGAGAAAAGGAAAATTCACTGTGATTGAAAACTCAATCTAATATGGTGTGATATTTGTGGTAAAATATGAGACAAGTGAATAAATATATATGTTACCAAGAACAATAAATAAATACACGCTTCATTTCAGGTTCGTGAGAGAAACTATAGAAAACAAAAAGAAGAAGTGAGAGACACTTGCGAATATGTATATAAATGCGGTTTGAAATAAATCTGTTTGTGTCATGTATGATGTTATGTATAAAAAGTAATAAATGCAATTAATAAATGTAATGTTTTTATTCATTATTACGGAATAAGACAAGATTGAGATTAAGTGAAACCTACTGACAATTTAAACTGGGTGACCATACTTTCTAAGAAATGCCCCATGATTTATGTATATAAACACACCAATTGCCTTTTGATTCTAGTTTGTTAGATAAGATGAAAGAAGCTTCTTTAGCGGAATGATCAGTTAATAGATTTGGTCTTGTACAAAATGCAGGTGGGCATTATTTGATCATTTTCAGTACGCAAATGTTTAGATAGGCCCGAGACAGGATAGTTCGAATTGACATCACTTTCTTGCTCACTTAACCTAACTGACAGCATTACTTAAGCATCCAATATATTTTTTTGTTCTAATTAGGTCTCCTCATAAATACCAGAGAGTTATAAAGGGTTCACTTTAATAACTAGTGAAAGTTTTTTAATATTTTTTTTGAACAACATAATGCTGGGGTTATGTTGATTTTCTTGAAGGTTTTCTTAATATGTGCTGTTATTTTGGGAAATATATGTAGCCATAAGAATTTATTCTTTCTAATTGGAAATGAAGGTACGCTTCACCAGTTTAATGGAAGTTTGTTTCTGCACATTTTTATTACTTGTATTTGTAAACCTACTTTAAGACAAGTTTTAATTTAGCGTGTTTCAATCTCGTTTTTACCCATTAGTACAGCACTGGACCAATGTGCGAAGGAGATCAAGACAAATAAAACTTTTAGTTTAGGAAAAACATGCTTCTTTTGATTCATTCTGTTTCGTTTATTATTTTACTTAACGACAGCTTTTTATCAGTCTTTTATAAATGTGGTTCAAAACTTCCAAAATATTTCGGTAGATTATTTGAATACTGAATATTACATACACTACTTGAATATTATTTCAAGACGTAAAAAATCGTCTATGGAATTTATGGTATGCATGGGAAGAACATGTGCAGTCACAGAAAAAGATGGTACATGCATGTGAAGCCTTTGTTGCACATGTGCAAAGTTTTCTTAATTATCCAGTAAAGCCAATCTTAAATATACGATATTTATGATCTTATCTATTTCGTTGTCTGCTGATAGATTTAAATGTACAAGTATCATCTCATAATGTGTCTCAACTAGAAGTCAATGTGTTATATTGCCTTATATTACAATTGTAAATACTTAAATGAAGTTTAAATACTCTCCAGCTGCCTTGAAAAGTTATATACCAAATCGAAACATAGCGTAAGTGAATACCTCCAGTAAATTTATGGAGTTATTAATTCCAAAATTTTGTTTGTAATTCCCTGATAATAGATTTAATACGAACCCGACCCCTCAGAATGATTAATCCCACGAATAAAGAAGTTATGAATAATTAACAGGATGAGCGATATGATTACAAAAGACCCGTCCATGTGTTGTGTTCTTACTTAATAGTAACCCAAAGATTGCCAGTTCTTCGATAAGATGTAACTTTATTGCGTAGGACTCTATTAGTGACAGGGAACCTTTATCTGTTACAGTTTTTCCATAATGAACATATATGATTAAACGCTTCGGAGATCATAAGATGTATAACTAGTTTTTATTTGTTATCGTTCATGATTTATATCAGAAATACGCCGACTTAGTGTCATCTTTCATTGTGCATACTTTTGTTGTTCTTATCTTAAGTCCGTTAGGGATCAACTGGTCGTCACTATAGATAATTCCAATTCGTGTATTTCAGAGTACTTGACAGAGAAACAATGTTGATCTATTTCAAATGTTTACGACGATTTACAGAAATATAATATAATTACTAAATCAAAGGAATGTAGCAGATCCTATTAATAAAACATTACTTGCCCACTGTCTTTAACTTTTACTTTTTCAGAATAATTTGCATGAAATCTCTATTTAAAGTGAGCACAATAATAATTATGTAAAAAAAAACACTGAAGAAAAAGATAACTTTGTTACCTAATAAGCAAGCTTTTTTTTCTAGTGGAAACAGCTTAAAAGCTGAAGTCGTATAGAAGATAAAGCTACTTTTGATTCCCCTCAGAAAAATCGCCTTAAGACGTCAAGACAATACAGAAACACGACACAAATTAATAGTACAAAAAATTAAAACTAGAAAAGAAATATCCTCTTATAATGTTACGTGTACACGAACAATACAATCCCTCAAATCAGTATCACGTCAGTTTACATCAGGGATAACTTATTACACCTGATACTGCATGTACTGGATTCAATTTCTTATTGTTTCATTACTCCTTCCTTAAATCCCCGCCAAAAAAAAAAAAAACACAAGCGTTATATAGAAATAATTACAATTTTCGATTAATATTTTGATTACAAAAAAACCCAATGATTATTCCAATATTAACTTTACCACATGTTGATGAACATATCAAACAACTTCTGTAGTATGAAACAGTTTCTGTGTTTTCATACATAATGTGGTATAATTACTTATATTCTGTACATATCATGTACAATGTTTTATGTTTCATGCACTACGGTGATATAATTAATATACATATATATGTGTATCATCAATTTTTTTCGTCCTGTTTTCTACAATTAACTAGGTACAAAAATTATCTTAATGTTTTTCTTTCTATTATCCTTTACAGCTCTTACGCTGTATTTTCTTGTGACAAAATAAACAGATTCCTCTATCGTCATGTATGGCATAAAATAGAAAAGTAACACCTATATATCACAACTATATATGGCATTTTATAACCAAAATAGAAACGAAGTGTCATTTTTTTAATAACATGTTATCTTGATTTTTTTTTACAAGTACTTTCATATTCTTGATATTTACTCTTTTAGTTATTTTCGTATTATGAATTGACGATACCTTGTTTCACAAACCAAACAAGTAACGCAATATAGATACATCAGATATAAGATGAAGCTTACAATAACATTCAAATGATGCAATTTAATAATTTCTGAATCGATTACTGGGATTCAATTCAATTTATATACATTGATTCAACGATATTTATGTCTACATTTTTTTTGTTATGTGTATATATCGTGTACAGAAATTCATCTGTCTTTGTGTGTGGTCATAAATTACATAATCTATTTCCATGCACAAATATTAAAAACCAAACCTTGAAAAAATAAACATAAAGGAACATACATATGATCTTTAATAAACCCTGAAAGCTACAACAACTGTGTATTACAGTTTTGGAACACATGTGCGCTTAAGTACATGAATAATTATCAACATTATCTATATGATATAACTGGATGACTATTTAGGATATATTTTCATAATAAATGGTATAAGACAATTCCTTTCTTACATACACACAAAAAAAAATATTTTTTTAAAAAAAAGTCCTTGAAATTAGCCCAACATTATCTTGACAATATGTTAATGTCATTCGTTCCTACTTTTCCTCATTTTCTCATCTTTCCTCTTGTGCAGCGTCAGCTTTATGCTCATTGGCTATTTCTCGAAGTGCAGGCAAGGAAACATCCAATGATAGTTTTCTAAAGAAAAGACAAAAAGAGGTCATTAAAATTATGCATATGTTAAACAACAATCAATTGAAACTATTAACAATTCATTGATTCCACAAAAATTAGTGCAATAACTAAATATACCATAAAAATGATTATCTCTATAATGATTGTATCTCGAGGGTACTCCAGTTTTTCAATTTGAAGCGATTCTAAGCTTTGTTATAAGACAACGGTTACAACTAGCAATGAAATTTCGATACTCTTGATATCTCCATACTTAACAAAGCAAAGCCTTGGGATTGAACAAGAAAAACACGAATGAAACGTTCACTAAAAGGTAATTTAAGATCACTGAATTCAATGGTGTTAGTCGTTTTCTTGTAAATAGAGTAGTTTGAGCAATGACGGCACCAACTTATGGAATTTGCGCCGTTTATATCTGGCACATGTATACAGAAGGTAATTAGGCGAAAAGCTCTTTCTGTTACAAGAAGAAGAGTGAATATCAAATTTTTTTAATAAACGTCTACAAGATTACTGATTAAGTAGGAGAGAATTCTTGCTTTAACAAAACCATAATAATTCAATTATGAAATGTTTACACGCATCGACAGTACATTCGTGTTATCTTAAAACGCCTTAAAAGACATTTTCATTAATTCTTCCTCCATGTTTCTAAAAACTAGTATACTTGCCAGTTTGCAAATCTCCTCTTAGCTTCAAAAATATGCTCATAAGTTTCTGTACTGTTGAAAAGAGTTAATATACCGGTAGGCCTTTATATTTAATGATTTTGAATAATATACTGAGGTGTTATAACTGAAGACGAACTATATCTTCTGTAATTCTCTGTGTTTGACCAGACGTAATTTTGACAGAGAGAAAAAGAGCAGACTTCATGCGGCGCATGCGAAGTTTAGGATTTAATATATTTTGAAGTGTTTTCCTGCATAATTGGATGTCCCTCGGCAAAACAAAATCTAATAAGTATGTATCTTTATCTATAGTTGAATCGAAAAAGTTTAACAAAGATTTCCACGCGTTTATTTTGCGACACGTTTACAGGCTCGAGAGAAATCAATCACTTTGTCTTATGATGTATGTTCTGTTGGTGTCTGTGCATTATAATGGAATTTCCTATTAAAAGAAAAATAAATGTGTATTGTTGAAAGTTTCTAAGAATAAAGAATGTAACAGCAAATTCATGGAACAATTTAATT
The DNA here is from genome assembly GCA_022664845.1 of Lepisma saccharinum. Taxonomy (NCBI): domain Eukaryota; kingdom Metazoa; phylum Arthropoda; class Insecta; order Zygentoma; family Lepismatidae; genus Lepisma; species Lepisma saccharinum. The sequence goes on along the minus strand of JAGDQP010020457.1, from coordinate 13,324 downwards.
ATTCACAGACTTCCAACCATGCCTAATGTTATAGTCTCATAACCTAATCTAACATTACCATCGTGAACATTATTACATATCTGGCATTCGAAGTGGTATTTATGTACCCATATCATTGACAGAGAATACCTAGGGCTATGCTGTATCTTCATTAAATGAGCTCTACACATCAACTAATGTTCGGAGTTGCAATTGAGAAGCAGGGAGAATATGAATCCGTTAATAAATTCTATCAAAGATCTCCTACAAGTATGAATAAAGATAATTCAAAATGTCAGATTACAATATTCTGATGATGAGAATGAAGCTTAAGCTAGAAAAAGCGGTTAATCATTATGTTAAACTAAATTATGTTGACAAGGATTATACATTAAAACGTTAAACATTAAAGTTATTAAAAGCACATAATACAACATGAGGTGTTGCTAGAACTGACACCATTATGCTATACTATGTGATTTTAATAACATTTTAGTGTATAAACCTTGTCAGCATAATTTAGTTTAATAATTACGCGTGAAGCAAGGCCTCAGTATGTTATCAATGAAATATTAACATGTGTTTTTAAATGTGTAGGAACTAGAGAGAAATTCTGAGATTATTTTTTGCCACAAAAGATCAAACAGTAACTCTGAAACAGCAATAAATAAATAATAATATATTAAAGACTCAGTGTTGTTCGATGGAATGTTCTCAGGCAACATGTAGTACAGCTTTTATGTTTCTCTCTCTCTCTCTCTCTCTTTCTCTCTCGTTCGAAAGAACGACAATGTCTCGATGACACTCACCTGTCTAACAGCCAATCGTAAGAACCTGGCGCCGAATGAGACCTCCCATTTCTCTGGAAACGGTCTTTGCTGCCGCCACTCAGTGGATTCCGAAACGTCCGTTTCTTGAGCATTGATTTCACTAAGATTAACGTATCCAGTTTAGGAATGGAGCGGATCACTTGCATCACATCTTCATCGGTTACTTCTATCAGTACACAATTCTCTTCTTCCGTCGGCAATGGGCTCATATCATAGGCTGTCACCCATGGATGCCGCTGATATGAAAAGAATAGAAAACACTGTAAGCATCGACATGGAAGAAAAAATCTATGAATTTGTACACTGTAAAAATCAGGAAAATTCCTAATCTTCCATCATTTTTGTTGGGTAAAACTCATTTAAAAATAGGTTAACATTAGGAAATTTTGAGGCTAATTTAATTATGGAACTACCATAAATAGTACAGTAGTACACTTTAAGATTGCTATTCTGGTCAGTATACAGTACCATAAAAATTCGATCTGAACTATTTTACCGCAAAAAAAAATTTTCCTGTAAAAATATATATGGCTAATTTCCAAAAGAAATTCGTTTAACTCAAGCAACTAGCAACAGTATAGGATAAATTTAAATTTCGGGGTTCAAGTATATTTTACTGGAAAATGAACTACTTTCGTACCATTTTAATCATTAGATGTGTTTTAATATAAATGTTATCAATTAAATTAGTTTAACATTAATTAGTTAACTTTTTAAATTTCCCGAATTTTTGTAACTAATTTCCCCAAAATCTGATGTGCAAGGTAATCTCATAATTTAGTTAAGTCTCACAATATGAAAAAACAACCTACCTTGATCTCAGGTAACGTGATACGTTGACTTGGTTCCTTTTGCAGCATCCGGTTAATGAGATCCTTTAATTCATCACTAACCTCTGGCTTCTCTGGGAAGCGCAGCTCTTGGTTTTGAATTTTCGAGTATAAGGCTAAGATGTTTTCATCATGGAAGGGCACCTGTCCATATACAAAGGCATAAAGGGTAATGCCCATTGACCATATGTCTGAAGCCTGTAAATATAACAAAAGAGCATACAGAGTAATAAATATCATTATTGGAATATTCTACCATGTGCATTTCACCTTCTTCTGCAATGTGGTCAAACAGGAGGGTGCCTGAATAAAGCAGGTACTTCTTACAAATATTGTACCCCCAAAAGAAAAGTTTATTTATTTGTGCGAATTTTCGATTATCCTGAATGATTATCTTCAGAAACAAAACAAAAAGTTAAGAAATGACTAAGTAAAAAAATCACAACAGTCAGACAATGTAAGCTGCTTGGTTTTTGTAATACTAATACCAACGTGATTTTTTAGCTGTCGAATTCCTAATAGTTTCTTTCTGAAAATGATGGCTCAAAGCTATTGAAACTTCGAGTAAATAATTAACTTTTACTTAACGTTTGTTGTAAGTATCAACTTTATTTCGCCTTCATCTATTTAACGATGATATTATCAAATCTGTAGAAGCTGTAAATTTTGGGGGTGGTTACGAAGAGAACAAAATCTCCAATAACAAAGGCATAATGTTATTGGCACGATACATTTAGTTCTAATTTAAATAATCGTATTATAAAGTATGAGTGGTTATTTTTGTTAAACAATTTTTTTAAAATTTACACACAAAAGTTGAAGCGATTAATCAGACTGCTAAATTTTGTGTGTGAAAAAGAAAAATACTATCTAATTGATCTGTAACAAGTTTTCTAACCATTTTTTAAATATTTAATTTTGTTTTTACATAATCTCTTTCGTCTACGGCAATATTTTCCTTGGGGGGTTCCTTACTATCCACTTACGAGTATCAGTGCACCTTTCAATTGAATTAAAGCTGACTGACTTCCATTTTATTGAAGGTCTTTTTGTTCAAGTCGACAAAGCACTTTCAAATGCTACAGATTGTATTCAGTTTTCATAACAGTATGACTTGTTTTGCTGTAATAATAATTAATATATTTTTATACTTTTTATTTACCGTAATGTTGCTTCAAATTTACGAACTGAATAAAAATATTTCACACAATTTCAAACGGAAAGTCAAATAAAGCCTTGTTTATGAAGACAACAAACAAACAATAAAAACTGCTCTAACCATTACACAAAGACGCGGCTACTAAGCCAGATGTTACTTCATAGCAACTAACTATAGGTTGCATCAGACGTGTCATTGACTTATCCAAGAACATTACACGATAGTTTACACGAACATTACACTTTGAAAACCTGAATCCAAAAGTAACAATGTCAGACTGCTACGTATCATGGTATGCACAGCTAATAATTTAAAAAAATGAAAAAGATTTAAAATAAAAGTAATCAGCTTGTAAAACCGAGGATTTACTCTTTTCGTGTTGCTTCCAAATTAACATATCAATATTTAGATTTTGTGAATAGCACTCTCCTAAATTCTGGCTGTGCGCAATAAGATGGCAGCCTGACGTTGTTACGATTCAGTTGTTATTTTCGCCTATCCTCTTATTCTAACATCCTTGGATAAGCCAATGACGTCATGTCTGGTGCAATCTATAATTAGCTCTATAAATGTTGGGCGACTACTAATTATTTTTATTGCCAAACTCAAAGCACGTGCGTTAAAAATACGATATTACATTAATGGTATCAAGTTTCTCATATAGTCAATGTTTATAACAAATATTTCCATCATAAATAGTCCAGTCCATCATAATACAATATTTTTAATCCTTTTTGTAGAAAACAAATATTAAAGTTGCAAAAAATAAAATAAAAACATATACTCGAATTGTGCAACCTCCTCATTTTTCTAAAGTCTGTTAGAAATAAAATAATGCTAAGCAAAATAACCAAAATTAAACAAAAATAGTTAAATGTTTAATTGTGTCAGTTTAATTACCTTTCCACTGTATTTATTATGTGGATGTTTCAGTGCCTCGGGTGCCATGAATGCAGGTGTTCCAGCCGTATTACTGAGAAAGGCATCATTCCCATCAAACTCATTACACACGCCAAAGTCAGCTATTTGAACATGGTTGTTCTCGCCGAGCAAAAGGTTGGAAGGTTTAATGTCCCGGTGAATTATTCTTTGGTAATGCACTGGAAAGATAAAGAGATAACATATTACGTGGAAACTATCAATTAAACGGAGGTTTACAAGGACGTTTTCATTATCCAAGTACGCAGCTAAGCAAACAGCATTTCACTCATAACCACTAGGGAAAAAGAGGGGGGGGGGTTCTGGGGAAGTAAAGGAGAGAGAGAGACGGAGTGAATGAGAGAGAGAGAGAGAAAGAAGGTAACGGAGATGTGTGATAAAAAAATAAAAGTAACAAAAATAGACTAAGAGAGAGAGAAATTGAAAGTGAGATAATGAGAGAGAGAGAATGAAAGTGAGAAGGAGGCAGAGAACAGATAAATTGAGAGTGAATGATATATCGTCAGTGACCTGAAACAAAAATGGACGGAATATTTGAAGTATCTAATGTAGGGCATATAATACGAAAAAGACTATCAAAACGTTGATCGAGATAATGCTATAAACGAATCCATTTACCTAGAATTACCATTCACATCATAATTAACTTTGTCATTTCAGGAACCTCATTTTCGTTTTCGTGATATACACAATATACGCGTGGGAGGAGCAGAAAAGGACGGTGTTTCATGTTACTGATATTTGTTATCCAGAAGTTAATGGTCAAATCATTCTTTTTTAAAAAAAGAATATCGATCATTAAAGATGAACCAGCATTTCTACAGATAGAATTTCTTTTCCGTGTACTTTAACTGAAAAATGTTGATAAAAGTTATTTTCTCCCAATTATTGAGTAATATTTTCGCCTTGATAGATTGATTAAATGTATGGACATTTTAATGTTAAAAATATCAATGGTTTAGTAAATTATTTTATGCTGATGATATCCAGTTAGTTACTAAAAGTTATGATATAAAATCAATAGTTACTAAACGTAGAAGTGGCTTTGGTCGCTTCCTTGACGACCGACTGGGGTCAGAAAATCCTTATAGGAAAACCTTTAAAAAAGAAAGTCTAACCTAATCCATTTCCGTGAAGTGCGTAAAATATCGAAACTGAATATACAATGAAAAATGTAACATGACTGATCAGGTTACTTTCGACAATTTCTACGCTAATGATTTCCTGTCCCGAATTTCCAGTCTTGTTGAGCGATTCCCAAATTTCAATAACGAATTTCGATGTACCTTGCAAATTGAAGCGCAATCGATATATCAAGTACCAAAATCGAATATACTGTATTTCTAAGATCGATTGTATTGAAATATCGTTCGATACCGATCGATAATCTGATATATAGAAAAAATAGTCTTTCTTTCCCCACCCTAGCTGTTTGTTTCATTACAAGTTAGCTTAGACAGAGGTAGAGGCAAAGAAAGTGAGAGAGAGAGAGAGAAGGTCGTAGAAGCATCGTAGATGAAATAGGCACATTCCATCAGTCCCCCTTCTCTCTCTCTCTCTCTCTCTCTCTCTGTAAGCTAACTTGTAATGAAACACCTAGGGTGGGGAAAGAGAGATTAATTCTCTATCTGTCTGTATCTCTCTCTCTCTCTCTTTCTTATGAAAGAAGAATTTTTCTCTCTCCTAGCATGTAGTAATCAATACATTAGTCGTGCATTTTAGTCTCGAGAAATGCATTTTTCGATGTTTTTATTAAAACAATTATTAATTAAAGTTCAAAGTTTCCGATTTTACTCGTTAGGGGGGGTGGGGGAGAGTCTTAGAAATGAAGAAGAGAATCCGCAGCTTTCAGTTCAAAGAAATTTTCTCTTTGTAAACAGAAACTCACTCACTTCCAAAACTTGTAATGATATGTTCCACTTGTGTTGTTTCATTTCATCGCATATTTAGAACAGAAACTATTTCGCTGTTTCTGAAAAGGAATAGAATTTCCAAACAGTAAGGAATATTTTCGTTGAAAGAGTAGCAACGTCACTTCCGAAAGTTAATTTGAAAGCTTTTCTTCTCGTTTTCATCACAGGAGTTAGCGATGAAGAGTATATTTTTGAGCACAAAATAATTTCTTTGATGTGCGTGGGCGCAAGTTGACTGTCACAGTACTTTAAATCTGTAAGTGAATTGTGAGATGCATAGGGTCCACATGATTCACAGACATACAGTATTCCCCTAAATATAAATATCTGTTTTAGTAATATATGGACCTCTACAGGTATAGCGTGGACAAATATTAGTGGGTCTCTAGTTCTGAAACTTCACATTTTTTTATATTTCTTGGACAGAACACTTTCTCTGGGTTGGCGATATCTTTTCGTTTCTACAATATGAACCCCCTATTATTTGTCCACTCTAAATGCAGACTTTATACAAATCGTATACCGATGCCTCAAAGGAACACTAGCACGAAAAAGAACGTTTTAATACAAATAGCTCCCAAAATGATTCAAGAAAGGTTAGAAATGGTGAGTGGAATGTTTTAAGCTGTATCAGTGCAAGACGCTACAGTACGGGTAACTGTAAGCGATAATTAATAGGCCCTATATGAATTCAATTATTTAGTACAGACCTTTGATAAGAACACCCACCTTTCACAGTCAAATGGTAATAAGTACAAACGGTGTAATGTTTATCCCTAATCGCCAATTACTTCCAACGAAGGAACATGCCATCACCTATACCAAGAACAATCTGTTGTGAAGTCTGAAATCTCAACCAATCACAGTCGAGGAAGGCTAATTTGCGTATCCTGTCGTCTGCTTCGGATGATTCCGTTAGAACTTGGACAATTGGTCATCCCAACGTTACCAAGGAAGGTTTACACGCTCGAAGAGTCGAAAACAACGATGTGCAATACAGACAAAAACTTGGCAACCCTAAGATCATATATTCACTACCAAGAGACACACATAACGACGCACTTTCGAGATTTGCAGTCGCAGTGAAACACACCTTAAAATTTCACTTTAATGCGAGAAATTTAAATACTGTCAGACCTCACGAATAACTGGGTTTGGTATAGTGGTTCACAGATTCGCTGACACTCCCAACATCTTTCACTGCGATTCCCAACTACAACGGCGGTGTTGTGAAGCAGTAGTTAGTAGAGAGGATAGCAAGAAATATGGTCTGCAAGAAAGACAATATTATCTATTATTAGCACCATCCAAAGTGAATATTTAAATTACGGATATTGATCAATGCTGCATCGAAACCTATTCTTAAGTAATGTGCACACTTTAGCACATAGATGGATTGCAAGTAGTTTCTGTGTTACGGAATTTTAGGGAAACCCTGCATACATGCTAAGCGAGCATATTTAAAATTCAAACCGTATATTCATATTTTCGTATTAGAATTATTCATTTAATTTTATGCATTTTTTGAAGCAGATTTAACTCCATGAATATTCACATGCTTTTCACTGATTTTATTTTTAACCAAGTGAGCACAATATATTTTCCTGGTCTTAATATTAAGCATTTTCTTCCCTCCCTAAATTGATACAAGTGTTCGTACGCTTTCAAGTAAAAAATAAATCCCTTTCCTAAAACCGTTCCCTGTTACAGCAATCCTCTCGGAGTCGGTTTAAGATTTCTACCCTTCACAACACACCATTCGTGGCTGTTTCGCTCAAGAGTGATTAAGTTCAGTGAACCGGAAGCAAGGAAAAGAAGATGAAGTTGTTCCCATCTTGCTTCTTGCGAAACTCAGCACTTGGATTTCAGTCAGCTGTGATGATTCAGTTTTCGCTTCCAGCAGCGTTTTCTCCCTGTCTCTCACTCTCTTTCTGGCTCTATTAATGTGTATGTTCTCCCAACTTACTACTAGAAAAAAGCAGAAAAAAGGAAAGGCAAATATGTTTCAACTCAAATATATGCGCTGTTTATTTAAGGCCGTGTCCGAAACAAAGCTTGCTCAGTTTCGTTCCGTTCCGTTCACTTAAATACTCCGTTTTCTACTATTGAAAGCGTACCGTCGTCAAAAACAGATGAAGGAGGAATTCCCGTAAGTGTTAACAGTTGAATGATGAATGCATGACGTGACGAATGCTGTAGTCGAGACTGAAAATAGAGAGAAGTGTTTCTGTGTTACAAGTGACAAAGTTCTGATTTAGACGATATCGGTAATGAAACAGGAATGTTTGTTTCCTATCTCTGGAAACGATTTACAAGTATAACTGCGGCATCACAATAAAGAGACTGGAAACTAGGGCTTCTACAGACATATATACGAGGTTAATGTGCGTTATTTTCGAGTTTCTTGCTACCATTTGTAATAAATACCATTTATTACAAATTTCGAAAAAGCAAAAATTTAGAGCATTTCAAAATTAATTTCATTGTAGTGTCATTACAAAGACTTGTAAGAGGATTTTGAACCATTATTTTCTTTTTATAAAATCTATCATGAGTACTAAATGGGACTGGCAAACTCCGATAGAATCAAATCCAGAGGGTAAAACTGTCTGTTATTAGTCGCACCACAGTTTTCAGCAACAAAAGTAAATCACCAGGAATTACCATAATAATATTAACTAACTAATTGAATACAAATTAAGTTGGAAACAGCTTTTGATTTATTTTTTTATTGCTCATAATTTAAGATATACAGGATCAAAAATTTTGTTGAATCTAGCAAATCATAAAGTTACACATATTTCACAAACCAGTTGAGGTATTTGAATAATTCAAAAACACTTTAAATATTTTCTAAGGTGAACTAAATTTTAAGCTAAGTCTTTAAATTCTAGCCTCCAAACAGCTATCGGACAACGGTTTAAACAGTTGTAAAATTTTCATTTTTAGATTTTTTTCCCTGATTGAACGGAAAGAAATAAGCCGTTTACTTTGTTATTATTATCTACTATTGTCAGTGTAATGGCAGAAAAAGAATTAACTTTTTATGTCATTTACTTTCCTTTATATCGAGTCTTCAATTTCATAAGCTAAAATTTGTCGAAATTTGAGGGGTTGTAACTCAAAAGGGGGAGTACATGAACAAAATTTCGCATAGAAGTTTCTTTGTTTATGTTCTAAAACCTCTTAAAGTTTCATTGTTATTCAAAACCCCTCTATGAAATACAGATTCTTCAAGTTGCTAAAGGAAAAAAAACTATAGTCGTGTCAATACAAATTATCAATGAAAATGAGGCTGTTGTTTTCTATCCGCGTAATCGTTTAAATCACGTGTCTTAAGCACGAATAGATTGTTTTATGTTCTTTGTTGGTGTACAGAATTGTTTTAGCTTTCTTCTAGCTGCTGCTTGAAGAAAAAATGTGATAACAGAACACTCCTCTCCGATCTGATGGTATGAACTTTTCCTGAGTGACGGTTTTTTTTGTTTGTTTTTTAAGTTATGTACGCAGCCATGTTATGCGAAGAGATGCTATATTTTTCGTTAGACCTAATGTAATACATTGTCCTACATTTTACTTGTATCTCGCCGTTAAAATCTCAGCTTTTGTTTTCAAATTATGTGAGTGTACCAATGTTTCGTAAGGAGATGTTACTCTTTTCGTTAGACCTAATACACAGATCTGCTTCTTATTAGTAAAAATCTCTAACAAACACGTTATATCCAGCATCATAAGAGACCGCTGATTCACCAATAGCTGTTGTACCGAAGTGACGGCCAATGTCTGGATAACCCTCCGTCGCACAACCGTTCTGTAATTTTGTTGTCTAATTTTAAGAAGCTGCATTTCATAGAGGGATTTTATTAACAATGTAAGAATCACATGTATTTGCATAACATGGCATAACTTGCAACAAAATAGAAAGAAAACAGTCACTCAAGTACCGCAGTCGATAGTCTCATATTAGGGTGCTCGAAAGAGTATGACGGCAACTGAGGTTGGACTTTTTTTTTCTCTCTGGTGCAGTAATATGACGTTATAAGAGTACAGTTTACCAAACGGCCATATTTAGTATCATTCATTTTCATGAATCATCCATCACGATATTAAAAACTAAATCATTCATTGCCTGTTTTCAAACCTGGAAGGTCAGTTGATACACACAATTAAGAAAGTGACTTTCTTTTCACTAACTGGCTGATACAAGTCACCATCTGTCACAGAAAGATCAAGTGAGTTTTGTTACTATGTTAGTTTCGCAGATCTCTGATCTCACAACTTCGGTATTAAATCATTTGCATTCGCAAATAACCAAGTATAGAGGCCAAGAATGATGGAGCTGCTGCAGTGAGTGGTGTATAAGGTGTACGTAAGAGGTTACCAGAAGTTTAAGTATGCGCAAGACTTACTGGCAACCTTGTCAACAACGAAGCTCTCAGACATGCAAAAGAAATAAAATAACTCATTACCTCACATCTCTTCAGAACTTTTTTGTCTTTAATTCTTTGGTTCTCGATAAAGACACTTAACTTAATGTGAACTACAAGGGAAAAGACAGTAAATATGTTACAGACTGATGGGAGATAAAAAGAAGTAGCCGTAAGTATTTTCGAAAGCTGTCACCAAGTTAGCAGCACACCGATACTTCATATTAATTCAGTGAGCAGCGCCACTAACCACTTAGGCTTGTGAATGCTGCGTAAAAATGGCTTACCGTGCCGGAAGACTGTACGTTACGGGAGCAGTGGACAGCACTATTTGTTGTTGTTGTTGCTGTTTGTGTCCGACCTTCTTTTAAGGACATTCAGAAGCAAGTGCATCCTCTGCATGGGGAAAAGTGTTTTTCACTTGTTGTGTCGGTTGAAAGTTCACTTTGACGGTAAATCTCTCGCGGATGGTAGAGACGTTGAACGGGTGCTCCATATATGGCTGCGATAGCAACCCAAAGACATTTATGCAACAGGTATTAGGGCGCTTGTACATCGCTGGGATAAGTAGGTGCTGGTTACGTGGGAAACTGGTTACCGCTTAAGCATCTGTATTTCTTTAGCCATTCGTAACCGATTTAATGACATTATGTAAGGAAGCTTTTTTTTGGTGGGGTGGCCCGAAAATGTTTAGATCCGGGGGCTGATTTACACAGAATCTACATAATATTGATACAAATGACCTGTAAAATACAGAAAAAAACAAAGGATACTCAATATTATAAGTATAAAATAGAGTTTACACACACACTGGTTTCCATTTGCGGGTGGAGGCAAAAATGTTAATGCGATGAATTCAGGGATGAAAGAACATCCCAAATGAATACAGACAGTCAATCAGTCAAGAATGAAAGACTAGCAAGATAAACTCATTAAATCCACCGGCAAGTTAAGATGAAAAAAGCAAAAAAAGAAATGAATGCAAAAAAAAAAAAAAAAAAAAAAAAAAGGAGAAACTTTCCTCCTCCAATATTTTGGTTCAAGAAAATAAAATAAAAGACTGCATGTTTCCTAGGCAACGCTATTTAGAGCGGAAACATCTCATTATATTAGCTCTTTCTCAATTTATCTTAGAAGTAAATCGTTCGTAAGTATTTTATTCGCTTGGCCAATCACATTTTGATGAATTCACTGATAGGCCAATTTTCTGTATCATTACAGAGGGAGAGGATGGTCGAAAAAGACAAAACAAAGACTGAGCCACAAGAAGCAGCTCTTTTCACAAAAGTAGCACGAATCAGCCCAGTTCGGTTAGGTTCGCTTTGTTACAACTCAGCACTGGTTTGACTTCTCACTGTTCACATAGGAGGAATAGTTTAAAGAATTACTCACTAGAGGGACTTTTCCTCGAACCAGGCGCATTTTTCGTATAGGACTGTCTCCGTACAGAAATTAATGACTGAACTAACGTCAACTTACCGCACTATTATCTATCTTATATTCGCTCAAGTGCGCGATGAAGGATAAACAACCTTTCCGAAGAATTGTCTGGCAGTTGCCGGGTGGTGTAGGCAATAAAGCGTTAGATCGCTGATTGGGAGGCCCGGGTTCGATTCCCGCCGAGATCAAGTTCTTTTTTATATTTTTTTTCAGGTTTTTTTTAATATTTTTTCACAGCAACAGTACCCTTTTCACTACTTATGAATGATGGCTTACTTTTCTATTTTCAACATTCTACAAAACTCACAGAAATGGCATACATGTAAGCAAAGTCAGGTTAGATTCTTTTCATTATACACGTTTGCTTCCATTTGCATATTCAACATTTTACAGAGTTCACGGTTAGATTAGGTAAAGTCACGTTAGATTTCTTTCATTATACGCGTTTGCTTTCAGTAACTTCGAACTGACGTCACTTTTGCCAATATTTCCTGTACTTAGACGGTCGTTTTCGCACATACTGTATACACAAATTGTGACTGTGACTGTATACAAAAATTTCACGATACTTTCTGACTTAGGGGCATTAACGATACATAGTATTCATTTCTTCCATAATCTAATGAGTTAACACTTGCCACTTTTAGTTGGCAAAATTCTTAATCGAACGATAGTTAATTATGAAGTTTTTGACTACATACTCTTCGGTTTGTTAGTGAAAGTGATACACACTATTCAAATGCGAAAATCTCACAGCTCTGTGACTGACCTTACAGGGTTCGGAGTCCACTAGATACCTCTTTCTTTACATAGCGTGTACATTTAGTGACACCAGTCTGGTTCTCTTGAAATTCAAACTAGAATTTTATGACGTTTGTATTTTATTGGAACTTTAGATCGTGTTGTTATCAGCTTTATAGTGTCTCTGGGTGGGAGCCAGGAAATTATTTCAATCATACCGACATTTCGGATGTAACTGGCAGCAGGACAAGAAAATAAATGTCACTCATGGTAGCTGATCTCGGGATTCAATTGCAGAGTCCCTCTTCCGCCGAGCCACCTTATTCGGCAGCTGGATTTTCTTTTTTTTTCACGAGGAGAGAGAAAAAACATTTTTTAGTACATTTTCATTCCCGATCTCAAGTGTATTTAAAAAAACCCTCTTCAATTCTTTTTATATGTGAGAGCGCCTACGAACCGTACGTGCTAGGTGTGCACTTTCCTTTGGGTTTGGTCTAGGGAGTAGTAGTCAATAGGAATACGCGACGCGATTCATCTATCGCTAATACACCACACCAAAGCGCAAGCAAAGCGCTTGCACATGAAAAGACACCCTCACTTTCTATCAACTTTCTAAAGATAAATAACATCAAAGTTAACAGAAGAGGAATGTCTTAAAAATTCTTTACTACTTACAATATTCGATTCCCAAAATAACATCTCGGAAATAACTCCATGCTTGTTCTTCACTTAGTGGAGTATCCGTAGGAACCTCAAGCACTTCACCTCGCTCCAATAGCTCAAACGCTGCAAAAAAAGACAGACAAATGAATATTTGTTTATAAAATACGGAAATAATTCCATTCTCTCGGACCTAAACAACGTGATTTAACAGATATATAAGTAACCTTACAAATGGAGTATCGTACACAAATTGAACAAAAAAATCCATTACAACTGGTGAATTAGCCATCGCTTTCGTTTCTCTACCTTTTAGATGCCATCTCTGTTTGAATCTGAATGACACAATAACCTTGAATGGCGTTTAACAATAATTTACGTCATGATGAAGCCCCTCCCCCAACAA
>JAGDQP010020456.1:8389-33256 GCA_022664845.1 Lepisma saccharinum | reverse complement strand
AAGATTCACCAAGTATTTATGATTTACGACTTCACAATTTTATTACTTTCTTTACTTTGTACTTTAGTGTGGTCAGTGGAAACGACCAATTAGGAAGGCAACTATTTAAAAACTGTTTTAATATTTCTTTCGTTATTTTAGTTACTCAATTATTTATTTATTTATCCCCGAAAAAGATTTTTTTTTTTTAACAGTTTTATTTACTAAAACAATATTCATTGTTGACTGTCGGAGAATGGGGGATTAGAGCCTTCAGAAGTCGGTATGGTGAATTTGGGAGACAATTTAATTGTACGTGAAAATAGTTAAGATACTTAACTCAAAGCACTATTAAATTTAAGCAGTAAATAGCAGTGATTTAATTCTGTACTATTCCAAAGAAATATACCCGGGGGCTTCGCCTAGCGGCGTAGAATTAAATCGAGAATTTTTCCAGTGAAATCAAGGGCGTGAATCGTCATCCTATTGGCAACTCTGAATATATAATGAGTTCCTTCGGAAAGGCCACACCGGAATGTGGAAGATGACAATTCCGTTTTCCTATCTGAGACTCACTTTTACACCAGTACTGTAACCAGAAAAAAGCTTTGTCATAGGAGAGTGAAACCAATAATAATGTGTAATTGTCTATATAGTGTTTGTTTTCTCTGAAGATCACTCACCCACAGTTGGTTCTTTGGAGTACGTCAAATTGAGGCCTCTTGATGTAGCTCTCGAAGATCCAACGATGAGAAGAATTTCTTGACGGGAGCAGTGGATGGCCAAGTCCACTGTAGAGATGTCCTGGAAGGTCGTCCCTCGGAGATGGGAAGACACGAGATGTGGTGCAGATGTGGTTTCCTTCCTGTCACCGTCCTCCTGTCTAGTACGGGAAATGCTTCTTCGATGCGGCGGATGCCAACGACATGAGTCGCAATTCCCACGATGTGACAAAGTCAATACGATTTAAGGATCGTATTTCTACTGCTGCATTTACTGATAACTTAGCGGTTCTCTGAGGTGCCGGTTGGCAGCACTTATTACGAAGTTTTCTGTATTTTGGGGAGTTTATGATGTAACTATACTCCCTGAAGCGATGATAGAAACTTATGGTTTCTAAGCTCACAAACTTGAACTAATTGTTTGTTGTTGTCACAAAGAGGCAGCAATAATTTGGACAAGAGAAATATTGAATCCGTTTTGGCTTAGGATTCAAGATGGAGAATTTTTGGGAAAATTCAAAATGGCTGCCGTTGTCAGAATGTTGACACCAGTTTTCGTTTGGTAGAAGATTTGATAGAATTTTGCTACCAGCTTGTTCTTGGAGTAGGGTTTCTTTAAGAATATTCCAGAATGGTGTCATTGCAGAAAAGCGCTGCAACCAATTTGGCTTTTGGTGCAGTGCATGTATTAAGAAGATATCCCACATGCTGCCACCAGTTTTGACGCGTGGTCGAGCGGAGGCGTTTTTCTATCTTCTTTTTCTGGAAGAGAGCGTCAAAACAAAATAGATATTCCAAGAAATTTGACTGTTTTCTTGGAATAAGAGAATTTTAGAAGTTGTTTGAGAGTTATTGAAGAGGTACGTGGGAACTTGTGACGGTCGAAAGCTTGATAGCTACCCAATCAATTAGTTCTGGTCTGAAATCAGAAGTTCCTTTTCTTAAATTGAAGAACATTCTTTATTTGCTTATATAGATTTTATAAATTTTGAGTTTGTGAGCTGAGAGTAAGATGTTTAGGCTTTAGAAACAGTTTCTATTTTTGGATAAAAGAATGTAGCAGTTCAAGGTGTTATAGGTTAGGAATTTTGCCTTATGAGTGTATGTTTTTAGAGAAATGTTGTGAAGTTTTTGGAATTTAGGAAAGGCAAAGTTTCGGCCAGAAGTCACCATGGCTTCTATGACGGCGACTTGGAACTGCAGGCAAGCTTCGACGGTGGTGATGGTGGTGGAGCTGCACCGCTACAGCTCTTGGTGGTCAGTGAGTTCGAAGCGCGGTAACCGACTTTCAGTAAAACTTCGGAAAGACCAGACACAGGTACCAGGAATAACGAGGTATTTAGGTCGTTGAGGATTTTAGCTTTCTGTAGGTAGGATTAGCTTGGTTTTAGGAAAGCGACGCTAGCGCGACGCAGAAGGAATCGCTTAAGGTTACATGATTGTGTCTGGTGTTGGACTGGTCTCTGAATTTCCTAGTCTCAGAGTCCATCTTTTGTACTCCAACTTTCCCGTAGTTCTCGAGATTCTCGGAGAGGAACGAGATATCTCTAGGGCGGAGTTGAACTGTCTCTGTTTCTTCAATTATCCAATAATTTGGTAATTGGGTGGATACGATTCTAATCGTGAAGATTGGATACGTAGTGACGTCATAGAGACAGTCCCCAGTCAGCTGGATGTAAGTCTCAGCTCGTTCTACTTTGCCGAAGGGCTCGTTGTAGCGGAGTCTAGTAGTGATTTGCGCATGCGTACTTACTTCTGGTTCGTTACTTCCGTAGACGCAAGGAGAGGTAATTCTAGAAAACTCACACTCCGGTAATTTCCACTTGTGGTCATTGGATGGTCCTCCATCTGTAGTGGGAGATTATGGTTCTCTTCTAAAAGTATTCCTTCATTGGCCTGGTTTTGCCTTAGGCATAATGGAGTAGGAATCATCTCGTGGGAAATATAGGTTTTGGAATTTGGGATTATGTGTCTTGAATTTCAAATGTGTTTAACGAGCCTGTATCTTACTGTCAACTTCTACATCTTTGGAACATTACAATACGGGAAACATAAATTTGATTCACAACTTAGCATGGTAGGTGGTTACATTGGTTACACTCAGAACAAGAAGTTTACAGATAAAAGAATCTTGGTAACACAATACAATTTCTGTATGGTTGACACATGTAACATATGAACGTTGTACACCTATAGTTATATCTTGCTCAAAGAATCTCTGTGTTGGATACAACATAGGGAAATACAAATCACACAAAAATATAAATTTGACATTTCCTCCAGTGAGATATATCCTTTCTTATTTCAAGGATTATTTTAACAATAGATACACAGAATGAAAAAAAGAAACAAAAAAAACCATAAACGTTGCATTTATGAAAGAAGTATAAAAAATTATCATTTCCGAGAAAGCTCAAATATATGTTCGTGGGAAAGGGTTGATTTCAATCGAAAGCAAAAGTTTATACCGAAAGCAAAAGTGACTAAACTGTCCTTGACTATATGAATTGAAATGGTTAAATTAAGTTCAGAACAAAATTATGACTTCGATGCTGTTTTGAAGAGACGCAACAAAAAATATAAAAGAAGAGGGGTTTCTTTCTTAGATACGTGGATAGGAACAGAACGAATGAATTACAGTCCTCCTGGGGTGTTTCCAGAATCTACCTGAGGTTGGGGAGAAAAAAGAAAGAAAAAGAGAACTTTCGTTTTCTTTCTGGAGTTGACATTGAAATAAAAAGCAAAAATAACGTTCAATTGTAGTTTGCAAATGAAAAAGGAGAAAACAATTCAAATTGCAAAGAAAAAAATGAGGGTGCAATTTGAGCTTACTACATGACTTACGCGAGTTTTCTTTCATTTTCAAAACTAATTATTTGCCAAAATATAATGCTAAAAATGCAAGATGTATACTTTATAATGGTTGGCTATTTAATGATTGGATCATGAAAAGCTTATTTCCAGGAACATTCCTTCAAATAAAATTTTACATTTGGATGCAAAGTAACCACTCACATTTATTCTCAATCGTAGATAAATCCACGTGCGATGTCACATTTTTTTCCCTTCAAAATTGCAAGTGGGAAAAAAGAGAAACAATGATTAAAGATTTCATAATTATTTCTTTGTCACAGCTGAACACGGGCGATGGACACTCTAGATTGCGATACAATCCATCAAGTGATAGCTGACAGATCAGGATAATTTTGACACGATAAAATGCCGCGGCGATTTTGACACGATAAAGCTCGCGATTTTTTTTTTTTTTTTTTTTTTGCACGGTGGGAATAGCACGAATTCGTTTGTGGCACAGTGATGTGTAGCTAATTAAATGTCATAATGTAATTCTTACCTTCAGGGAAATGCCAGATTCTCTTGGAAGTTGTGTGGTCATACTTCATGTACCTCCTACGTTTTTCCTGTCCTTTGTTCAGGGATTCCGCCAAGATTTTCGGTTTGGAAGATGTAAAGTCAAACTTGGGAGGAAGTAAGTGAAATGTTGTACGATTTTTATCGAATTTGATCTTTAAAAAATTTAATTTGGGGGTGCGAGATCTTGGGAGGTGATACTCCCATAGGATGTTCTGGTAGAACCACTGCCTTTGTTCAGTGAAATTTGTAGCTTCTCAAAACAACTTGCTCTGGCTTTTCTTCAATTCCCGACCGGTTCATTTCGTACAGAATGCAATATATTTGTTTGGACATTCGACATTCTAGAATCTTTACTTTCTCAGGAATAAAAAAACTTTAGTAAACAAACAAACAGAAGTACACTGAATGCCGTTTTATAATATGAAAATTTCTAATAAAAGGAACTGTATGAAATATAATATAAGTTATTAGTAAAATTGATATGAGAAGTTCTTTACACATCACTCCCAATGAACATTGTATGAGCAAAGTAAGTGTGGTGTCATGTCAGGCCGTATGTTCTGTAACGTTAGCCCACTAAATCAAAATAGAAATACTATGTAAGAATAAATATACTACATTGTGAAAGACTGAATATCCAATACAATTACTAATTTTAATGTTACATACGAAAATATTGGAATAGCAGAAAAGCCAAACAAGATTATGATTTAATAAAATTCACTAAAATAATTGTCACATCAACACGGATACAAATATCAAACTGAAGACATCAAAATACTAACTATAAAAAAACTTATCATAAATATTTCAACATCATTATGACAGAAATAAATCTACGAAACTCAAGATTTATCAGGCTAAGAAGAAGAGCAGCTCAAACATTCTGATGGAAAGACAAAACACCCAAATTAAAACAAGCAACCAAGCCAAATCATGATAGTGCATTTATCATTGGCGTGTCAACTGTAAGCTCTGTTTCTAACATTATTGGCAGCATATTGTTTTTTTTCTTCGTCATAAAATAAACACAGAACACAATACTGACAAGGCGTGACCATAAAAGAAGATAAAAAACAGTAGTTCGTAGCAGTTTCGATGCCGTAACAGCAATCCTCGTCAGCATCTTTCTGAAGATTGTTGTTACGGCATCGAAACTGCTACGATCTACCGTTTTTTATCTTCTTTTTATGGTCACGCCTTGCCAGTACTGTGTTCTGTGTTTATTTTATCACGACATGGAAGCAAGACATATATGTTATTACAATATTCATAGTTTTCTTCAAATTCAGAGAATAAATTAAATCAAATTGCCATTTCAGTTTTGTTAGCGTCAATTCTTACCTTGAGGGAAAATTCCTTGTCTTTAACTTTATTTTAGTCTATTAAAAAACTATCCTTGTCCACAATATATTATGTGCTTCCAGCATCATTCTTCAGAGGCTCAATGTAGTTGAAAAGACTTTAAGAAATATTTTCTTTCTCCAAAAGTATGATAATATCCTATAGTGAAAACTAAATTGTTATAAATAGTTATAACACATTTCCTTTTGCGTCTATTTCCATAAGGAAGCTTAAAAGAATTAACTGAGATTGGAAACTGAATCTTTACTGCAAACAATGAAAGATTATTGTTGCTCAGATTTCAAACATTCTAAAAACTAAAATCTTGTTGTATCTCCAATGCCTTTTACTGTTTTGCAGAATCGTGAAAAAGTTTCCTTATATGTTAATTACGTTGTCAACAATAACGTCACGAGCGTAATAAACATGTTATATAATTAATAATAAAATTTAAGTGTACTACGATTGGCCATGTCTATCTTATACTATTTGTTGTTCATGGAATTATTGTTTGCACTATTTAGTGTTTGTTATGTTTATTAAAGCAAATTGTCTCAAAGAATCGAAATAATAAAGAATTGCTAATAGTTACGAATCCTTGCTGAATCGATCTAGCAAAATTTAAGTTAATTAAGCAAGCACTGTTTAAAAAAAAGACTTTCTCAAAAACACTTGTTTTTTCTTTCTTCAAAAATTGAATTTTAAGGATGGAGGTTCTCAGAAACAAAGAACGGTAGGTTTCTCAACATTGAGAATGTATTCATATTGAAATTACACATATTCAGGACTATAAACTCGGGAGATAATAAACTAACGTTTATAAATCTAGTTTATTAATCTGTATAAATCATAAGAAAACCTAATCAAGAAATGCAATGAAATTTTACGTAACAAGTAGAACTATGTTGTCTGTCGAAACCGAGTATTCAAATCGTTGCACTAAAAGTGGTAAACAGGGCAAAATTAATGCGCGCGAGGTGTACATGATTATTTTAGCTTGCGTCAGATTCTGAGGCTCAGAAATAGGAGACAGAAATTTAATTAAACATAACCGAATCACTCTACTATTTTGTTATAATGTCCCCAACATCATCTCATAAATAATGAAGATTTAAAGGCTGCAGCTGCCAGGTTTCGAGGAGCTAACACCCATATTTGAAAGTATGAAATTAAGTTTTCCTTTCATTGGACGCGTTCAACGGACTAAGGTAGCACAAAGCGCTCGCTGAGAGAGCATTTTAATCGTATTGGTTGCTACCTATAGGTAAACCAATCAGATCCAAGTGCTCTCTCCGCGCTTAGTGCTGCCTTAGTACGTTGAAGGCGCCCAATTGTCATCAGTAGCGTGTAAATAGATGTTATTTTCTCAAGTTTTATCACATTACTTGCTGCGTCGCCGTCAAAACTCATCCATCGGATCACATGACTTTCTATGGTACTGAAGTACGGGAAGAAGAAGGCACTGGTTTGCTGTAGCCTGGTTGGAGCAATGAAAAAGCGTCAGTGTGCTAGCCGGTGACCCGGATTAGATTCCAGGCGTGCTTCGTAATTTTCTTAATACATTGCTAAAAAATTTTAGTATGTTTTGCTCAATTTATAATATTCTCTTATTTGTTTAGTTGTAGAGGCAATTTTGAGTCAGATAAGAATCGTAAGAGACTATTGTTAATAGACAGAACGATACAGAAAGAGGAACTGTAAAGGACTTGCTAGAATAAAATCTGTGTTATGAAGTCACCACCGAAAAAAAAAATCAAAATATAAAACAAGGTTAAATTTTAAGTACGTGACATTTGAAGAATACGCTGAGGTATGTCCATAACAAACTAAATTAAAATATATTTTTTAATGTTTTAGTATCTGTTTAACTACAACATGAACTCCGCCTATTTTAATTCTAATATACTTACGTCATGCATATTAAGCTACCATACATGAACATCTAAATACCTATGAGCGCTGCCTTTTAGCAAAAGAGACCTGGAGAAAAAAATGACTGTAGTGGAAAGGAATTTTAGGCATTTTTAGTAAACAATTTGTGAGAGATTTCTGGGTGTAACTAAGACACTATAATGAAAACGTAAGTTAAGTACATTTAATGCAAATTAAATTATAATTTTATAGTCTGCTCAGTCACTATAAATATTTTGTCATTGTGCAAAAGAGGTAAATAACTTTCTGCTCTAGCTGTAATCAACTTTATATATATAAAAGAACATTATTTGGAAAACAAAAAGCATTCAGAAAAATGTGCTTTGTAAGATTTAAAAAATACTTTTTAATGTAATTATTGCGCATTTTATTGTAAATTTTTAATGCCTTTTACAACATCATTAACAAATGCAAATAATTCAGATGTGCTCATGAAGTTATAATAAAGTTACTATTTAGGAAGAAACCTTCTTCCTTTAGCCATCTCCTCTAAATGTAGGGGAAACCCATACCCTTTCTTTTTCAGTGATTAGCAGTAGTCGTCTGTCGTGTTGATCATCCAGCTGTTTTCGTACCTCTTTTGAATATTTTTAAGTCCTGGTAAAACCGTGAATATGAATGTTCAACATTCTCAACAAAAAGTACATTTCTTGTACACTTTAATGAGTCACTTTTTTATATTCCTCACGTTTCTGGTTTTATGTTGAAGAATTTTGATGCATATAATGATTGTATCGGAATTTATAAGGATAAAATTGCAAACCAATTGTACAAGTACATAGATAAGATCAAAAGTTCACTCACTTAGAATATAAGAAGTGTATGTTTTCATGATGAAAATTTTACGATTTCTGAAAAATCTGAAGTTCTAGAACCAAACTAGTAAACATTTTTTTTTTTGAAATCAGCGTAAAAATTCAGTTGATCTAAATCCGTTTGTTTGTAAACATCAAATTCTATCATTGAAACATTATTCATCTATAATTAAAACATTATACCTATGAACCTAATTAAATAATGGCATACAAGATGGCCCAGTTAACTCTTTCCACTTAAGTTTATTTCGTAACTCTGAGTTGCTTTTCTTATGATATTCTGAAAAAACATCAATTTTTATTTCAAGAGAAAGGGATTATTGTGATAAATTTAAACATTCTGCTCTATCCTCTTTGGTATAGCTACAAAACACAATTTTCTTCCCACTATGGGTCAAGTGAGATATTATTATAAAGGTTGTTTGCATCAATATGTTTTAATATTTTCAATCACTAATTGCAAATCATGTAAGAAATTGTCACAGCATAGATTGAACTAAAAATGAACATGCATCTCATTTCTCAGAAAATTGTTTCTCGGTGAAAACTTTTTTTTCCTCAATTTTAAGAAACCGTGTTTTACTGTGTAATTCACAGGAAAGCGTAACATAGAATAGTAATAAATTAATTATACATTGATACTTCCAGAAGATCTTTTCTTCTATTACGTGTTGGGTAGTGAAGGGCATTTGAAACGTTTAAGAAGGTTTCTTTCGCTTCTTTTTAATTTATAATATGTAACGGTTCCAAAAGGGAATTTTTCTCATAAAATTTTCACTGAAACTCCATAATCATATTTTTGTATACAGAATCAAAGGATAAAATTATTAAGGGAAAGTTTATTGGTAAGGCTATTTTTGTTTTGCTTATTACTAATACAAGCTCTGTTCTGTTTTCATCGTGGGCCACTGAAATCAAAGTTCTGATAAGTATAAGATCTGTCTCTGTATTGTATGCAGTTTATTATGAGTGTGTTAATTTTGAAGAACCTTAGTTATCCCTTGAGTTCAGATGCTCCATCGTTCAATCAGTGACAAAATATATTAGGACATTTTCGGGACGTCTATACAATTAATTTTACCTTTACATTGTTTATTCATAGACCAAGCTCGCGTACGCGTACCATAGTTTGAGAATCCCCGGTTTAAATAATAATAATAATTTGAATCGGAATAATTTCAAAGTATTATTTCTTAGAGTATCCTTGCAAATGAAAGGTTGCTAATTTTCATTAATAGTTCCATGTAACCTAACCTGTAGCCTATTTTTTTTTTCCTTCAGAAAAGTGCCGGAAGTTTTAAACAGTGCATAAACTACTATAAAATTTTATTTAATGGTAATATGAACCCCAAACCACTATTTCAATGTTGTTTTTTGTTTTAAATCGCGAATCGAACAATTATTCGCTGGAGTTTCTGGCGATTGTCATGTAATCCAATACCTTCAAAGTCAAAGATGAAACCTGTGAAGAAAGACCATTATTAATGGAGACTGGCGTAGTATGGTGGTTTGTGTGCATCCGTATTCTGCCTTGGGTCCAAGATCGGTCGTCGTTCAGATACCACTGTATACTGTTCAGATATTGTATATTTTGATATCCGTTCATATGTGAACATTTTTGCTCACTTTCCCACTCAAGTGTATCAATAAACGGTTTTGGTTATCTAGAAAACAATTACAGCTTTGGTTGGTGAGAACAGGGATAGAACGAAGGCCATTTCTATGATGGTGTATTGCTGTAAATGGAGCTGAGAAAAATATAGTAGATTTGTCACTTTTCTCGCTATTTCATGAAAAAAGACCCATGCGAAAAGGACACATCCGAAGTACAGTCACAGCTATCAGTGTTAGAAACTGGCAAATGTGTGTTAATCGCCAAATGGCAGCTTGTCCTTTTGGTTTTGGTCGCCAAAAATGAGTGCTTAGTCGCCATGTTTTCATTGTGGTTGCAAACGGAAAATTAAATGATGAATGTGTTAAGATATTAAACAAGTCAGTAGCACATCTTATCGATTAATGCTTACAAAACACATATCCGCTAATTAATACAGAAATATCATCAGTATGCTCTTTAAATTAAGAAAATAACTATAAACAAAATATTTAGATACATTAGATGAGGATGACAGTCTCTAACAGTTTTCCTTATTACGGCAATATTTTTCATAATTTTTAACCTAACATTAGTTTAACAAAGTGACAGCTTAAGGGTTAAAATAAGTTACCTTTTTTGTTAAGAATGCTCGCATTTTGATTGGGTGTAAATGTATGGTCCTTCTTCCACTTCTTTATTGTTCCAAAGCTTCTCTGAAACTTATTTTTAAAGTTTGGTTTTCTAATATGCTCCATCGCAATATCCCTGTTAACACGAATTCATACAGTAAAAAAAAAAATGTTTGTTCAAATTGAGCAAAATGCCTTATCTGTGCACCCAGAAATAATTTTCTTAGAAATACCAGCATTCTTACTTAAGTGAAAATGAAACCATGTCTGTTTGAAAGTATGATTAAAGATCTTATTTAAAAAACCGACATGCTCTCATTTTAAATAAAATGAAAAATCTGGTATCTTATTTCTAAGAAAATTGTTTCTCGTGCGCAGAACAGAATGTTTTTCTCAATTTTAAGAGACTGTTTTTTTTTACAGTGCAATACTCAAAATACTCTAGCTAGAGTGGGACCATTGATTTTAACCATCGATAAGTCGTCAGCGGTAGTCACTGTTGAACATATTGACCTATGAGTATATATGTTAGTCGAAGTGTTAACTAGTTCTTAATTGGTTGATGGAAGTTCAACAGTGATTGGTAGTCAGCAGTACATGCGCAGAGCAGAGACTAGAGCATGTGGCTGTGACGTACTACAAGTTACGATGTGAGTGTTACAGTGCTTGTCTGTTACAAGTTAAGTTGTGTGATAGTGAAGAGTCACGACACAGATAGAAGACAGTCTGATCGTTACAACTATTCAAAGAGTTGAATGAACACAGCGAACAAGAGAGACGAAGTTTCGTATAGTGTGTTTAAGGAAACGATCGACACGATACACACTGGATTTGAACTTGGAACTACAAACTACAGAAGAAAGAAGAACCGACCGGTCGGAACAGCATGCCAGGACATCATGTTGGAGTTCGACGTTGGAACTTTTAAAAGGAGAGCACATGGTCAGGTACAACGGAGTTAGGAAGTTTGTCCCTACATGTCTACTACTCTTGAGGCAAGAAAACGAGGAGAGAGCGTAGGTTCCAACCAGGAGTTAACTGAAACACCTTTGGGAAAAGTACAGAGGGAATTTCAAGAACTCCTGAGAGAAATAGACAAAAATGATAGTTTGGCTCCATTCGCCAACGAAGTGAGAAAACTTCACGATGCGTTGATGCAATCCAGTCGTAATGAAACGTATCTTACTGAGAAATGCAGAACGTTACAAGCACAGATTGCAGCAAATGCCACAAAAGTAGCCAACGCAATAAAACTTGCAGAATCCGACCAGGCTACTATCACACAACTCAAACAGAAATAGAGTAGTGATGATCACCATGTAATAGAAATCGAATTAAGGTCTAAGGTCAGAGGAACGAGGAAGATCACGAAATCGAGGAAGCCTGGCGACTGGCAGATGCTGCACATTACAAAGAACAGTCACAAGCTACGTTCGGGCTTGACAGATAAGAGTATCACACTAACTTAAATATGACAGATAATAGAAGTCTTTCTATTAAATGCGCATCCTTGAACAGGTGACGAAAAAATTTAATTGCAGAAAAGAAAAGCTAGTCGCAAAATGTGACGACTGACTAATGATGTTTAGTCGCGAACGTCGAATTTCTTGTCTTAAAATGCGACTGGCGACCGGTAAACTTCGAACACTGACATCACGCAGAATGCAGAAAAATGCTTGTGGTGGAGTCATCTGGCGGCAAAAATTTTAATTCGAAAACTCTTGGTAATGGCCTGGTATTGCAATACATCATGAAGTTACCAAATAATATGAAATAGCAACGTTTATCTTACTTCTTATACACATTACTTACCCCCTTCCCCCCCGCACGAAGCCTAAAATTGAAAACATTTCAGAAAAAAAAAATGTATGTGCAAAAACTGTGAAATAAACTTAGACGAAAGGAACCAAATTTCGTCTAGTAGTGTAATTTCGCCCACACAGACATCTCTGAGAGTTTGAGTTTTACATTGGTTCCCACGTTGCGTAAGAGCTTCAGTAAACTAAGTTTTATAGTGGTAACGATAAGCATGCTTCCTTAGCGACTGAACTATAATATGCACTGATATTTTGGCGGGAAAAAGCATTGCACTGGTGTTGGGAGAATCATTATACAGTGGTAAGGAAGTCCTAATTTCGCCCACCTGATGGGTATGATTGTTCGTGTGTTGTAATTGTTCATAGTTTCCGACTTTATGTTGGTAAGAAGATTTCTCGTGATTTCTTAAGAAAGTTTAATTCATTTTTGCTTTTTATTACAGACTTTTCTTTAGTTCACAATGGTTCTTGGTGTCTTCAAATCTTGCAACGTTAACTCCTTTCCGGGGACGTCGTACAATGATGAAATTTTGCACAGCGACGCAAGTCGAGTGACAATACAATATTCCATTATTACTTCCGTATATTTATATATTTTAAAATCATATTTCAATAATTAAAAAAAAAATATGGACCTCTTTATCGTAAAATAAATACTAGCCTGCAACGATATTGCGTTTGACTGGTTGCAGAAAGCTTTAGGATTTCGATCACAAAACATTAGCTTGAGAAAAAACTGAACATCGAAATAACTCGAAAAAAATAAAGAAACTTTTTAAAATCATACTTTTCTTAAACAGTTCGGACTAAAAAGAAAAGCATACGGCACGCCAATTCAGGAATTTATAAAGTGACTATATGAGAGAGCACCCCTTTGTATTTGTTTTCAGTCATGCATAAAATATATAAATATAGTATATATATATATTTACTTTTTAGTATGAATTGTTTAAGAAAAGTATGTCTCTAAAAGGTTTTTGAATATTTTTTTTTTATTTGACAGTAGACAATGGGCGAAATTTGGACCTGATTTTTTTCAAAGTGCAATTTCTGGCTTGTTCTGAGAAATACATTATTTCTCGCGTTGTATAGACAAAATTACTGTCGAGTCATAATAAATTTGTAGTTTAACGTTTACAAAACTTAATTCAATCCTCATATTATTGTCATGAGCATTACAATAGACTACATTAGGATGTCCAGAAAAACGTGAGCGAAATTTGGGTACCCTCTCTTATTTTATTTTTTTTACAGTGTGTATTGAAAAAATTGAAACACGCTTTACTTTATTTAGTGTCTTTTAAGCATACAGGTAATCACACAAAAATTTCTTAATTTATGTTTATATATGTTGGCAGGTTATTAGCTAAAGATTCTAATCGCAAATATAAGTGCAAGCGATTGTTCGAACACAATGAATATGTTAAAATTGACAGCATAATGGTTATTATGTATGGGTTGGTTGTTTTGAACCAAATTGGATGCAAATATCCGTCAGCATACAAGGAAAAAAATCTGCTAAAAGTTCCTTTAAAAGCCGTAAAGATGAAATTTCGGTCATTGAAGGCCATCTGTTGAGACAAAATGATAGTTCTTTTTTTTTATTCTCTTTAAACAGGAAACGTCTAGGTTTCTTATTATTACTCAAAACTCGTGTATGAAGTTTGTAATAGAAGCAGACATGTAACAAAATTGCTTGTCTCGTCTTTGTCGTCGGGCCAATTCCTGTTTTAAAATGTGCTGACCGTTAAAGGTCTATTAAAACAGTTTTCTATCGCCGATTAAAACATCACAAGACTTGTAAAACAACTCCCTGACTTTTTTTTTTCTTTTTTGCCTACTTGTATGACTGTACTCCCCTCTTTTCTGTCCTGTCCCCCTTCTTAGCAATCACCATTTATGCTCTGTGTGTGTGTGTCTCTCTCTCCTTGTTTTTGTTTCGAGTTCCTCTATGGTGAATTTATGTGATTAGAAAACGGGTGTATGGCCACGCCTAATGCCGAGTCACGTGTTGTCTTTTTAAGTGGTTGATTTGGTCACGATTTTGTATTTAGCAGAATAGAGCGAAAGAGGTATTAGGAAAAAGGGTATTAAAAAAAGTTAAACAAGGACATATGAGAACCGAATAAGATATGTTATTTGCAATTATGTGTTGCCACTAAAGCTGTGAAACAAGTTGTAGAAGCATGGTAGGTAGTATTTTTAAATGATCAAAATTGTGTTTTATATCGTTTGATATAAATGTGTATCCAGCACATATACGTATTTCCAAACGAAATACCACCTTGAAGATCGTGAAATCAAATGTAATACTTTTTGATTACGCCTGCTTTGCAGAAAAAAGAGTAACATAATTTAATGCGTATAGGGTAAACCGGGGCTATATGAATCTAAAACAGATAAATACGATCGTGATTTGCGAGATTTCCCCCCACTTTTCACTCGATCGACTGAAGTACCATTGTGGGGGGATGGATCTCGCAACTTATAACGGTTTAGACCTTTGTTTATCCTGATCGATACCCTTATGATCGAAATAACCCCACTCCACCCTATAGTTCATTGTTCAGCCTGCAATGCATACACATACTATATAGTGTTCGTTTAAGTAGCCTAATCGACGACAACGTATTTCAGTAACACAAGGATACGGGGCCCACATATGCTCATATGTGACCCATATCATCAATGTCGATCAATACTGACCCATTTTAACGCATTTGATGCGATGTGGGCTCAAGAAATAATAACGTGGGTGTGCCCGTAAAAAAATAAAAATTCAGTTGAATTTTATTTATGGTTTCGTTGGTTCAGACCACGATAGGTTGGGTAGAGGATAGAGAAGGTATCAGCCAGGGTCATTATTAAGGTACCATCCCGGTATTCCCATGTGATTCTGAGGAAAACCTTGGTAACCCTCAGTCAGGATAATCGATGGTGGAGTTTGAATCCACGTACGTGCCCTTTATCAATCGAACGTACACGACGTTACCACCTGAACTACGGGGCCTGGGTGTAAAAATTATTTAAGGCTTTTTTGCATGAAATCTTTTGATTTTTTATGGATGCAATTTTAACAGTCCGATTTAAAACGTAGCGTAAGTCGTGGTAGGGAAAATTACACATTTCTGACCCTGTATAGTGCTTTGTTCTGGACTGTATTTTTAGCTGTTAGTTTGGTCCAGTTGTCGATAAGACGTTGAACCATCCCTGTTCGAGTCCCACTTCAAGCATTCTCTCTTTTGTTACCAGTACTCCTGAAAATTGAATGATCTTTAGTTTTCATCAGTCAAGGTATCAACATGCACGGCAGTGCATGAGCTAAGTTCTTCACGTCAGAAAACGTTAGCACTGCCAGAAGCATGTTATACAGGAACAAGAGTTTATGGCAAAATCGACGATTTGGGGGCCCCGTAAGAAAAAAGATGTTAAAGATAGGAATATGAGCTTTTGCCGTTAAGGAGATATGGCAAATATGTGCAGATGTACAAAATTTCATATTCGTATCTCAAACTATGTTCTAGTTGTGGACCCCTGAAATTGCACATTTTAGGCTAACTGACTCACTCACTCACTCACTCACTCACTGACTGACTGACTGACTCACTCATCATATTGTTTAGGGTGTTTGGAGTAAGCTAGAAACATGAAATTTGGTATGAAGGTAGAGGATGATAAGTAGATAAAGGAAAAATTCCGATATTTTGAAAAGGTCGCCATCTTGGATTCAAAATGGCCGCCAAACCTAAAATTTCAAAGAATACACAGCCTAAACGGCTAAAGATAGAACAGTGAAATTTGGTATGAAACTACATCATTGGTAGCAAATTAAGAAAACTTTTTAAAAATTTGAAAAAGTCGCCAACTTGAATTCAAAATGGTCGCCAACCCTAAACTTTTAAAGAAAACGCAGCCTAAACGACTGCCGCTAGAATAATGAAATTTAGTTTGACAGTACAACATTATTTGTAGATTATGAAAATATTACAAAATATCTCTAAAGACCATCTTGGATCCAAAATGGCGGGCGTCATAAATCCATTTTCCAACTGCTTGAGCCAGAGATAGGAAATTTGGCATAATGATGTATTATCAAGAGTAGTTTAGGAAAACATAACAACGTTTTAAAAAATTCACCATCTTTGATTCAAAATGGCAGCTGAAATACCATTTTTCACATCGTTCGAGATAGAGAAATGAAATTTGGTATGACAGTGTATCATCAAGAGTATGTCACGAAAATATAAGAAAACGTTAAAAATGTGTCCACCTTTTATCCAAAATGCCCGCCTAAGCCCCACTTTATAATGACTGAAGCTAGAGAAACGAAATTTGGTATGAAGGTGTACCATTACGAGTAGGTTAGAATAAATTCGGCTCGTCTCCCCTACTAGGGTACAGTTCCCAGCTGGAGCCTGATTGCAATAAAGGGGTGCGCCCCAGCGAGGCCATCTTGGAATTCTGGGGGCAGCGCCCCAATGAGGCGAAGCGAGTATATACATTACACAAGTGTAAAAAGCTGCGAAATACGAGCAAAAGCACCAGGGGTGCAAACTGTCCAGTCAAATCCTTCAACCTTAAAAAGTGGTGAAATGGAATATGGATGAGCCTAGTTCCTCGTGTCAACTTCCAATACTCCTGCGTGTCCCACCAAGTTTTACTCGTCATAAACGTTAGCATTGCCAGGAGCATGTTATACAGGCAGAATGTGGACGTTTCCCCATTTGGACGCAGCGCTCTGGAGTATGAGGGAATATCTGCATCATGTGGCGCAGTGCACTGCAGATTCTGGTTGTGATAAAAAGACGCAGTTCCTCCAAACTCCTCAAGTTCGATGCGCGGCCTGCCGTGGGATTCTTGGCGCATCGAGGGGAGTATCAACACGTACGGCAGTGCATGCAACCGGGGTTCCGCGTGTCACAAAATGTCAGCATGCTATACAGGAGGAAGAGTTTATTGCGAAATCAGCGATTTTGAGGTTCTGTAAGAAAAAAGATGTTAAAAATTGAAATATGAAATTTCGAAGTATGACGGTATATCATCACTAGTAGATTACAAAATATCTGCAAATACATCATTTTGAATCCAAAATGGCTGACTTCATAATCCATTTTCCAGACCGTTTGAACTAGAGATACGAAATTTGGCATAAAGGTGTATTAACAAGAGTAGTTTAGGAATAATTTACATTTTTGAAAAAGTTGTTAACTTGGATCAAAATGGCCGCACAAAAACTTTTTCCACACCATTCGAGCTATAGAAACGAAATCTGGTATGAAGGTGTACCATCACAAGTAGGTAACGGCAATGTAAGAAAACTTTTTAAAAATCGCTTTCTTTAATTCAACATAGCCGCCCAAATACCATTTTCCAAACCACTGAAGCTAGAGAAACGAAATTTGGTATGAAGGTGTACCATCACGAAAATGTTTCAATAAATGGATCAAACCACCGCTATGAGGGTGCAGCCCCCGAGGCGATATGGGAAAAGGTCTGCACAGCATGGGGCGCTGCCCCAGAAAGTCTGATCACAATAAAGGGGGCGTAACCCTAAAAATTTGAAGTTGGGGCGCACACGGAATTCTGGGGCAGCACACCCAGCGAGGCGAACCTAGTATATATATACACGTATAAAAAGCTGTGAAATCCGAGCAAAACATCAGGTGATGTTCGAGCCTTAGGGTTGGTGGTGGTGGATTTTAGGGCCGCCAGCAGGAAGCAAATTTGCTGTATCATCACAAGTAGGTTACAATGGCAAGGCTTCCCTATGTTTCAATAAATATTTCATTCCCACGGGTGGTGGGTATGGGAAAAAATCTGCAACATGGAAGCACAGTGTCCTGGAGAGTGGTTACGATAAAGGGGCGTAAGTACCCAAAAACTCGAAGTTAAGGCCGCAGCCAGCTACGGGGGGCGAGGACCTAAACGAGGCCGAGCGAGCGAGTATATATATTATACACCTACAAAAAGCTGTGAAATCCGAACAAAAACACCAGAGGTGCAAAAAGTGGAGCCAAGTTCTTTAGCCCTAAAAAGGTGTGAAATGGGAGACGGATGAGCCAAGTTCCTTGGTGACAGCATGTAACAGGAACAAAGGAACTTGGCGCGAAGTGGCAAGGTTCATGATCCTCAAGCTATAAGGGTGGTGGGGATCCTAAAACCCACTACGTCCACCGCCACCAACCTTAAGGCTGTTGCCAGCTCGCGCCAAGTTCCTTTGTTCCTGTTACATGCTGTCACCAAGGAACTTGGCTCATCCGTCTCCCATTTCACACCTTTTTAGGGCTAAAGAACTTGGCTCCACTTTTTGCACCTCTGGTGTTTTTGTTCGGATTGTAAATTTCCATGCAGCTAGATTGCAATTTTTCTGCATTTTTTTTTTCGGTGTATATTGAAACCCTTATGTAGTCTAGAAGTTAGTTAAAACTCAATTACATGATTTACTTCTTACAGATACCACGAGTAAAACTGATCAAAGCTTATCTAGAAAGTTGGGAGAATGTATTTTTCACGAAATTTCAAGTTCAACTTGGTTTATAACAATATTTGTTTTTCTCTTTGTTTAAACTTAATTTATCGAATATACGTATAATGTCTGGTCCAATCCATGACCAGAAATGGCTCATGCTACATCAGAAACACCTTAACATGGATTCAGATTTTTATGTTTAAAAGAACCCCTGTTTTCACACTATGAATCCCTGATATTTAACGGTTATCGGCTCATTTTTAATTCCTACAAATCTAGTCACAATTCCGAATCTGATTTTTTTTCCTTTCTTGAGTCGTTTGACTCCCTGAGAGAGAGAAGGATAAAATATAAAAATACAAACTTCTTATGGAACTGCTAAAGAAATTTTGTATTTTCTTTTCGTTGCTATAAGAAGGTACAATTGTAGTCTTTTCGCTGTGAAATATTTTACAGAATTATAAGCCTTCATTCCATACCAATTGTGTGATTCTCAAACTGCCATCTCGAAACATTCCTATAAGATTCTTAGTATTCCACAGCAAGTCTTCGGATGGAAGAAAATGTTGACCTCGCTTGTTTGTTTGCCTTTATCTTCGGCGTGCGCCATAAACAAACTGTAAAGCGCCTCCGCCCAGACAAAAGCATGGAAATAAGAAGAGTGGCAGCAAAATGTCCGTGAACTGAACTGCACCATGAAAAGCACAAAGACCTACTACATCTGTCATTCAATTTAAACACTAATCAATTTAATTTAATTTTGAGGTTCCTAATATAATATTTGGGACATTGACTAAAAATCAGCAATGAATGTCATTCCCTGATGCTCACTGACTTTCCTAACCGTATTATGAACTCTGAAAAGAACTGTTATTTTCTGTCGATGTTATAAAATATTTGGAGAGTTCTTCCAGGAAGAGTTTTCCCTAGGGACGTTTGTTCTAAGGAAAACTTGCTGAACAGCGTTAACAGAGCTAACCATTGTTTTTGTTGTAAAGAGTAGGCAATTCTGAATCTAGGACAGTGGTTCTCATACTTTTTCATCTAGCGGCACACATATTACGGCACTCCCGTTCAGTAGGTTCATTAAAACCGCAGTGGCTGAATGATAGAGTGCTCTGGTTGCGTGGGGTCGTCGCGCACAATGCGGCCAATTCCAAAAAAGATGTCCAAAAGTTAAAAACGCAAGTGAGTGATCTCAAAATCTGTACTCGGGGCTTTTTGGATCGCTGATTACGAATCTGAAGTCAGAGTTGCAAAATGTAACCCCCTTCATCCCCTATTAACAACCCCATATTCGTGAAACAGCCTGTATATCATATTACAATTAAGATGAATATCATGTTCATGGCTTTTTGGGTCGCTGACTACGAATTTGAAATCAGAGTTGCAAAATTTAACCCACTTAACAACATTTTAACATCTTAGCGTATACTTAAATGATTGTTGTCTTTAATGAAACATGATCTTGTTTTTTTTTAATAAATGATTCCTGATTGGATTTTGGACGTCCATTTGGAATCCAAGTTGGCGACTTTTTCAACATATTGTAATATTTACCTAAACAACTCGTGATGATACACCTTTATGACAAATTTCGTTTCTCTAGCTGAAATGGTGTGGAAAATGGATTTTAGGTCCCCCAGTTTGGGATCTAAGATAGCGTCTTTCGAAACATTTTGTAATATTTTCTTAACCTACTAGTGATCATGTACAATCATGTCTAATTTGGTGTTTCTAGCTCCAGCGGTTTAGGCTCTGCACTCTATACAACAATAGGTTTGGCGGCCATTTTGGATCCAAGATGGAGACTTTTTCAACATGTTATAATATTTTCCTAAACTACTCGTGATAATACATCTTTGTGCCAAATTTCGTAGCTCTAGCTCAAACGGTGTAGAAAATGGATTTTTGGGTCAGCCATTTTGAAACGATTGAATAACAAACAGAGGCAACTTCGGGCAGATTTTTTTGTTTTATATTGAAGAAAATACATTTGGCTATAACTTAGAGCAAGTCTGACAGCGGAGCAACACGGAACAACATAACATTTTCACAATAACATATCGTATTTTAACCTTTTCAATTATTAAAATTCACTAACAATTATAGTTTCACTAATAATTTATATTTGATAAATTATTATATCGTAACTCTTTTTTTTATATATCCTACGTACTTTTAGACGTTGATTCCATTTTATTTGATTATGATCTGCTTTAATCTAAAGTTTCTGTACAACTTTCAACACGTGCGTCATTTACTGCCTCAGTAACACAATCGATTCCAATCGAACAAAGGTGGCTTTGTGACTCCTATTCTAGGGAAGGTAAAAGGAAATAAACATTTTCATAAATAATTTCTGACCATATTACAGATGTTCTGTAACCAACTCAACGTGAAAAATCCCTAACTAGTTACTTTTTTTTTTTTCACTTTTGGCCAGCTTTTTAGGGATCGTCCGCACTGTGCGTCGGTTCGATCCCAATTCATGTGATGTGTACTTCGTGGTGGGCAAACATCGTATGCTTGGGTTTTCTCGTGGGGGCGGGGGAGTTCTCCCGTTTCCTCTTACCTCCGTCATATCACCAATTATTCTCTCCAATGGATCGTGATTCTATTCGACCCAAGGATTCCGCCAGGATTTTCAGTTTGGGGGGGTGTAAAGTCAAAATTGGGAGGGTTAAGTGTAGTTTTACACGGTTTGTATCGATTTTTGTCCGCAAAAAAAAAAATAATTTGGAGGGTGATCCCCCACAGGAAAATCTGGCGGAATCACTGATTCAACCTAAGCCAAGTTTGCCTACTCAAATAAACTCAAATTCAAAAAAGTAACTGGCATTATTGTGCTGGAGCTGTTGTGAAGTTTGAGAAATATAATATCCTACGTTTCAGGGCCTTGCTACTGTCCTTACTTTTCATTGAATTAAAAATATAATATAAATATTGATTCAATAACTTTCTAACAAATTGAAGTTTGTATTACCAGAGATAAACTATTTTACAATTTTAATGGAAATATTTTCGCTATTTTCATTTTAACACAGACACAAAATTTCGCGACCCACTAGTCTGCTGACACACATCCTTTGTGAACCACTGAGCTAGAACCTTAAATGCCAATTGTTCTTCAGGAGAAACGAGAGGTTTCAGTAAGAGCTGATTACAATTTCGGTGCAATTTGTGCTTCTCTTGGGTGGGGCTAAGTTCATAAAAAAAAATGGAATGGAAACTGTTCTTCGGTAAGAACGAGCAGATGCCTTCCTCTATCAAACCAAATAGCAAAAACAAGGCTGAAACATTCAACCAAAGAGAACTGCCCTGTTGTGTTGACAAGAATCACAATGTCTGCACTCATGAGATGAGAGCACAACACACTTTAAAAATCTGTTACAGCTCAGAACTGAAAAAAAAAAAGCTGCACTTTTAACGTTCATACTACAGATTTATGAGAGTCAACAAGCAGATATATTTAACCACACTTAAAAGCGTTTTTAGGAGGTTTAGATGCACTCATTAATGTTTTTCTCGTACTTTAAAATGTCTACAAGCTCTCACCTATTTAGGGATGCGTGTCGAGTTGGGAAAGCGTGTGATTTTTGTTAGAACTTTTTTCCCCTTCGGTTACATATGATGATTCATAGGAAGAAAGACATAGGACAGCAATTCTCAACCTGTAGATCGCGATCCGATGGTGTGTCTAGAGGGGATGTTTTGTGAGTCGTAAAGTTCTTGTACTAGATAGGACAAGGAGCTAAAATGGAGCACAAAAATTATGAAGTGTGTATAATATATACACTGGAAATTCGATTCCAGTATTACCTGGAAAGTCGGTTTCGGTTTAGGTCACGTTATTTTCGACCGACCATAGAGAAGAAGACAATTTTGGCATAGTGAGAGAAAACAATCGAATTCAAGTTTTCAAGTGATGATATATTTAAATGTTCACGTTCACAATATCACTTTTCCATTTGTTAGTCTTCCCGGAGGTGTGACTGCCCAGCGTTCAGCAGATTGTAATCAAATCTAAACTTTGAATTTTAAGGGATTCTGCAGAGAGGTTTTATTTCCCTCCTTTTCCCGAAATAAAGGTATTTATGACCAAAGGTCGAAAATGTCCATAATTTAAACAAAATCATTACAGCTGATTTGGAGATTATTTCAATGAAAATCTCATTATTGATTTTACAAAATTACATAATTCACTTTCCCCTCAAAATTTCAAGAAGTTTGCTTTATTGATTAAGTAAGATTGAAAAGTGAAATCCAAAGCTCGTTCCGTAAGAAGTTGATCCGCTCAGTTCTTCCCACGACAACTCGTCGTCTGCGACAATTAACCGCTGTGATATCTTGTTCCTATAACATTTCGTCATACGACAACTGATCCCCTACGACAAATCACCCCACAACAGCTCGTTCTTACGACAACTCGTCTCTGCTACATCTTGCCCCTACGATGACTCGTTCCTAGGGCAACTCACCCACGACAAATGGTCCTAACGACAGCTTGCTTCACAAAAATTCGTTTCCACGATAACTTGTTAATCTGAGAATTTGTTCCAATGACAGTACTTCGCACGGAACTATTCGTTTGCGTTTCATGACATCCCCATATCCCGTAAGGCTAAAAGTGATGAGCGTTGCTTCTATTTTGTATTTATTTGCTCTGTGGATCGCTTTTATACTTGTTTCTTCTTTCTCCTGTTATTTATTACTCATATGCTATAATTAGCATTTCTGAGCTAAATGACTCTTAGTTTCCACCAAACGTGAAAGATAGCGTCTTTCAGCAAGTTGACAGTTTGGTAAACACTAGTTTTGATACCAGTTCTCAACATACTGGTAGTGTTGCCCACGAAATGAGATTGAGACTGTCTCGTCTCAAAATGTTTTGTCCAGAAAGTGTCTCGTCTCGAAAAGATGTATACTGTATACTACGAGAGTTCTGTCTCGTCTCGTTTCTCGTAGACCTTTCTCTGTCGCGTCTCGTCTCGTGGGCAACACTATATACCGGGCATTAAAAAAGTTTCAGCAAACAAAATTATATCTAACTAGTTCTGGTTTACAGATAAATCTTGCTCCTAAATAAATTGCAGATAGAATGTATTTATAAAGACACAAAAATACATCGCAAATATTGCACATATATATTCCATTGTCATAAGTAAATTGTTTAAAAATGACTTTAAACTTTCACATTAGTTATTATTTTCAGACCAATTGGATAATGAATATATAAATAGCTTTAAATATATGTTTCAGTAAATGGTGTGTGAATTGAATAAAATTTATATAGTTGAGTTCTTAATTTTATGTAGGGTACTTTGTGTGGATTTGTGCTGAAAATGTAAGGTTATATGAAGGTCGTATGCCTGACAACTAATCAGCTGAGAAATTCTAAATATTTATATATATATAATGATCCTAAGTGTTGTTGTACAATAAAATTAACATTCTTAACTTTCTGCGGTGCGAGATATGGGAATGACATGAAACGTAAACAAATTATTATCTAAAAAGAATTGCCCTAGGAATAAATTTTCGTGTGAATAAACTGTCGAAGGAACGAGTTTCTTAGAGACAAGTTGACGTACGACTAATTGTCGTGGATTGAATTATGGGACAAGTTTTCGTAGGAACGAACTTTCGCAGTTGCGAGTTATCGGAGATTGCGATTTGTCGTGGGGTGATTTCTCGTACAGACGTATTGTGGAGGGGTGATTTCTCGTACAGACGTATTGTGGAGGGGTGATTTGTCGTATGGACAACTTGTCGTAAGGGCAAGTTATTGTAGGCGCCAGTTGTCGTGGGACGGGATGTCGTAGGGGCTAATTATGGCAGAGGATGAGTTGTCGTGGGACGAATTGACCGGGTCGGTTCCTCGCGGAGTCAGCTGTCGTGGATCCTCGACGAGCACGCACCGTATTTATTTGAGCGCACAAACATGACCGAAAAAGTGCGGTCTTATTAAAAATGTTTGTTTATTTGTATATGAACACGGCAAGAAGGTGTGGTCCATAAGACAGTGATATATATAACTGGATTAATCATTTTAAACTCGACAAAAAAAATGGATAGAAAAAAGGATAAGAAACCAAACAGCATCAAAATCATCGACGATAGTTTTCTTAAAATTGGAATCTTGTGAATAATAATAATAATAATAATAATAATAATAATAATAATAATAATAA
>JAGDQP010020455.1:0-31945 GCA_022664845.1 Lepisma saccharinum | reverse complement strand
CAAACGACTGGAGTGGAATAGGGCATGCACTAAACTAGAACAAACTAAAAATCCAACACTGTTCTGGAAAAAGTTTCACCAGCTTACAGGCACAACCACACTATCAACGTACCCTATTATACACAATCATCAAGCACCACAAACCGATAATGAAAAAGCCAATGCGTTTGCATCTCACTTTGAAAAGGTTTATTCACCACAAAACACATTCACACTACCATTCCACGAAAAGGTAGAAGCGACAATAATAGCCAACGATGACAAGCACAAACCAAACGAACGTGACATTAATGACATGCCCAATACACTACTGAATGAAGCAATAACAGAAGAGGAAATACGTTCAATCGTTCGCCACAAGAAAAGTACTGCACCCGGACCAGACAATATTACATATCGTCATATCAAGGAAGGACCTACGATTCTTTTTGAACTGCTGGCTGTTCTGTACACGTTCCTTCTCAGAGCTGGACTATATCCGCCTCAATTCAAAGTTTCTCACATGATTCTATTTCTCAAGCCAAACAAAGACCCAACAAATCCAGGATCATATAGACCTATTCAGCTAACATCTACACTAGGTAAGGTACTAGAGCGCATAATAGTAAAAAGACTCCACGGGATACTAGCAAACAAGTCAATATTACCACTATCACAAGCTGGATTTAGACCTTCCAGCAGCACGCACGACCAGCTTCTAAGACTGACCAACATCATAACTCATCAGTTCAATAGGATACAACCATCCTGTCTTCTCCTCTTTGACATAGAAAAAGCCTTCGACCATGTTTGGCATGCTGGACTGCTATACAAACTACAGAGATATCGATTTCCTTTATATTTTATCCGCTTTATCACATCCTTCCTCAAGGAACGTCTCAT
The DNA here is from genome assembly GCA_022664845.1 of Lepisma saccharinum. Taxonomy (NCBI): domain Eukaryota; kingdom Metazoa; phylum Arthropoda; class Insecta; order Zygentoma; family Lepismatidae; genus Lepisma; species Lepisma saccharinum. The sequence continues at coordinate 31,063 of JAGDQP010020455.1, read as the reverse complement.
ATATATTATAATAAACCAAGCGAAGTCACGCGCAATACGACCGAGAACAGGAGTACCACGAGGATCAGCCCTTTCTCCTTTACTCTACATATTATACACTGCAGATATGCCGAAACCAATTCCAAATATCCATCACTTCCTTTTTGCCGATGATACCGCATTCCTGGCTACAGCTCCCAGCATACAGGTAATAAATTCCAGCCTTGACCGCATGATAGAGCTGTTCGAAATATGGTGCAACAGGTGGAAACTAAAAATAAATGGCGACAAAACTCAATCTCTCGTTATACTGCCTCCGAACCGGACTTCTAGAGTATACCGAAATACTTCCCTATTACAACTTAGAGTCGGTGGAATTAAGATACCAATTGCAAAAACAGCCAAGTACCTAGGTATCACATTTGACAGACATTTAACATGGAATGCTCACCTGAACGAAGTCAACCGAAAAGCTCAGAATAGGCTAAATCTACTAAAACGATTATGTGGCACAAGTTGGGGCTTACATCCACAAACGCTTATAAACACATATAAGACATTTCTACGGCCACTACTGACATATGGATTTACAACTTGGGTGTCGGCATCGGCCAAATATTACGAAAGGCTTAAAATCTTAGAAAGACATGCCCTACGTACAGCCTACAGGATCAAACTCCCGAGTCCAACCCAAGAACTCTACAATAGGATCGATTTCCCTGAGATCACTGCACACATAGCTTCACTTCGATACAACTACATTGCAAAACGCATTGGCACGGACCATCCGTTGATGCAAGATATCATCCGAACCGACCTAAACATATCTGCCGCTCCACGCTTCCATTTCGCACCTCTAGATCACCTCCTTGCACTATATGTCAGAACACTTCCACCCGAGCATCCAGATCACGACAATTACGAAGACATGCCAGTAGAGAACTACCGGCACATTTATGCCCTGTAAAAACAATTTAAAAAATAAGCCAAGCTACATCTCACAAAATCATGCCCATGCCAAGCAACCCTCAGGAAATTATATATATAAAAAAATCACTTAGACCATCTAACAATAATTAAATACAAAATATATTATGAACAACTCTGGAAAGAAAGGGCGTAACCCTTTGTACCCCTCATCAGAGGGGCATCTTTAACTAACTAACTAACTAACGCACGCGCCAAATGCACAAAGGAAACTACCTCAATACATGCTTCCGTCGCAAGCATTCACTGAATGCAATCATTGCATACGACAATCGCCTAAACGAAACTGCACCTTTAAACGACACCGAACAGAAGCAGGAAGTTAAAAACTCCACCACAAGCTGAAGAAGATAAACAACTTGTGAAAATAATGGATAGTGACATAAAGACGTAAGAATGACTATTTCTATATGACCGTAGAGTAGGCCTTTGGGGGATACCACACTAAAATAAAACGCGCCAGTTTACTCGACATCATGTGTCGTGTTGAACTCATTTTTAGCATTTACAAATTCACAGCAAATTTTTTGTTAGTGGGTGTTAGTTGTAAACAAATAAAAAATAAAAAAGGATTCTTGAAGATGGTGGAAAATTAGAACACACATCCGTAAATAGAATTCTTCATTATCAGAGGTTTCAAATCTTTTTCGCATGAGAATCGTTAAAATATTTGGAGGGGGGGGCATCCAGCTTCGGGGAGTACAATTTACATATATAAGTGGCAGAGAGTTGGTCTACTGCTCCCACGATGACCAAAAGTGCTGGGAGAGGAGAGTCGAAGCTCTCAACCATGATCTCACTGCCTTCTAATGAAGGAATTCTGGGGTCGAATCCCTATGGGAGCACAAGTGAATCAGAACCCACTTTTAAATGAAGACCCCGTCTTTCGGAACCCATGTTCTCATCCCATGGAAGGCAATGTCAAACCACCATCGGTTCACCTCGCCCAGGGACCTTCGCGTCATAGACCTGGTCCCGGACAAAACACCAATCATAATTATAAATATACTACAGGACAGCTGATTAAGGCGGTGCAAATCGTCTCTGTAGTTCATACTTCGATAACAACGGCTAACGCACCGTAACCCTGTGAGTTATATATAGGTGATATTTACGGTATTAGGTGAGGGCGGGGAAACTGGAGATGAATGATATTAAATGTTTATGTATTCCATTTGTGTCCATTCGTTCAAGAGAACAAAAATTAAGTAGCTTCAAATCGTGTTTCCTGCCGGAAAGAACAATATGAAAATAGGAAATTCGTTCAAGAATTTTATTCCACGTGTTTATATAAAAGTTTTTAATTAAACGTTTCGAGGGACCACTTAAACAATTTCGGGGGGACACTAGTTTATATACTAGTTTTTAATTAAACGTTTCGAGGGACCACTTGAACAATTTCGGGGGGACACTGCCCCCCGAAAGTATGCCTGAATTCATCACTGCCTCCTTGTAAGCAGGCATAAGCAATTGACCGACCCTTCCACACTTGTAAGCAAAATTGAACGAGCAGAGAATTCATGCTCTGGACCATGAACGAGACATTTGCCGTTTCGAAATTCTGTACAGTATTTATGGGTGTTACAGCGCAAGACAATTTTACCAGATATTTTGATCAGCTACTAAACAGCACATGGTTTTTGATGCCTACAGGAACATATCAATAAAAATGTGGAAAGAATAGGTGTAACTCCTGTTCCCAAAGTCTTCAATTTAAGAATCCCTTTCCATGTCATAATATCCAACAGTGGAAGAAGTTTCTTTCATCCATTGACAATAAAACTGAACTTATAAAATTCCTTGTTCAGCAGTAGAAACTCCCTAATTTTAGACAAAAACTTAAAGGTAAGATATTTTATGTGACTACAGAAGAAAAGTGTTTCAAAATTACAAAAGAATGTTAGGCATCTGTGCTCGAGTTAACATGCACACATGAAGAGGCAGACAGTCTTATTTTATTCCATGCTTCATACGTATCAAAATGGGATGTATCTTCAATAATAATATGTAGTGAAGACACTGATGTGTTGATACTGATCTTAGGGTTTGAGCACTTAATTCCTAGGAATGTACTCATATATTTCAAATGTAGCAGCAAATCTAGCATTATATATATTGACATTTCCGAAGTTTCAAGTACTCTTGAAAGATCTACTTGTGAGGCTCTGATTGGTTTTTATGTTTACAGGTTGTGACTCAGTGAGTACCTTTGCAGGAAAAGGAAAATTGATAGCTTTCTAGCAGGTGAGAAAAAAACTATGACACCAAGCAACATTTGCTGAAATGGGAAGGTCGTGGCAGGTCTCTGAAGATTTTGTGAGACTTGTGGAAAAATTTATATGTGATATGTATATGTCTACCTCTCCAATAAATTCAGTAAATGACTTCCGTTCCCTGATATGAAGGGTGAGGTTCAATCTGATCAGCTTCCACTCCACCAGGATTGTTTGTTCATGCACACATTGCGAGCAAATTATCAAGCAGCAATTTGGAGACATGCATTGGAAAGTTTTCCATATACATCAGATCCCAAGAACTTCGGATGAGTTTTGGATGGAAACAAATTTTCAATTGAATGGATGCAAAAACCTCCAGCTCCAAAGGCTAGATCTGATTATATGCGAATGTAAACGATCATGTGATTTCCCAAATTATTCATGTCTTGCAAATGGACTTAAGTGTACAGAGATGTGCAAACTTATTACAAGTGAAAATCAAACACAAGATTCACAGGAACTTGGTGATTCTGGGAGTGAAACTGAATAATGATGAAAAGGTCTTGGGCATTTATTACATATATTTTAACTAAAATATAAACTATTGCTTGCGTCCAAATTTGCTATGTAATTAGAAATTTTATAACATATGCTCCTCTGTTTCTGCATATTAAAAAATATATATATATATACTACTGTTTCATTAAAATACGAACAAGTTACATGTATATAATGAAAAGTATCATATTAAAACAAACGTATTCATGTATCTAATTTTATTGTACCATGCATTTATTTGTTTATGTGCAGCCAAATAAAATATTATTATTAATGTTTGATTGAAACAGAAACGAATAACGTGATAATTTCATGTTATCCAAAATTATGTAAATATTATGTAACATAAATTTATAGATTTCAGTGCACTAGATAAAATATTCACATTTATGTTTTATTAGAATAGAAACAAATTGTATCCTACTTTGTTATATAAACCATTATTATACATTATCTACCAGCTTCTATGAAGTGAATAAAATATAAGAATAATTCCGAATAAAATACAAACACATTGTATGTATCTGAGATTCTAATATAAATTACATAACATCAGTATCCTAGCAATGAATGTCTTTTTGTTTCCGGAAAAGTCACTATATCTTCAGGTACAGACATCATAACCCCTATTGGAAAGTGTATTGTACTAGAAACAAAATGAAGTACGAATCGTAAGTGTGTGACAATTACGATAGTAGCTATGGACACTTTTATTATAAAAAATACTTTGCTGCTGCAAAACCATTACATGTATAGAATATTCATGCAATTTTTCTTCCTAACGGATACATTCAGATTCATTCAATTGTAATAAAACTTGGATTTATTACGTATACACCAAAATATTTTTTGAGATATTTGTTTTCACCATCAATGGACCAATAGGGCCATGGGAGGGGGGGGGGTCAAAATTCGTAAAAAGGAAATTTTCTAAAAATCCCCTTTTTATCACCGCGATACGTCATAGCCCCATGAGATTGCCTTAATTGGAAAGCCTGTTCTAGTGCAAACATAATGAGGTATGAACTTTAAGTATGTGACTACTACTGTATGACTTATAGCTACTTTTGTAATAAAAATCCTCTCCTGCAAAACCATTACATATATTTATATGGGGTGTTCATAGAATTTTTATTTTCCATCGATGTATTCATTCGATTGTAACGAAACTTGGGGAATTTATTACGGATACATCAAAGTATATTTCTAAACAGTCATTTTTATCACCTGTGCAGTAATACGCCCCAGGAAGAAAATCAAGTTTCTGCAAGGGAAATTTCTACACACAATTTCCCGAAAAATCCCTATTATTCCCACCCCAACACGTCATAGCCACATAAAACTAATGTCACTGGAAGCCTATTTAAATACGAACAAAATGAAGTATGCATTGCAAGTGCGCGACAATTACAGTAGTAGCTATGGGTATTCTTATGGAAGTCAACAATAAGGTGGAGGGCTGGACTGAAAGGCACCTTCTGACCTCTATTACACCCCTTAAGCTACTTCTGACAGAAGGTTATCATGTCATTTTGTGTACCTGGGATAGTGACAAATAGTGTACCGTAGATATAGTTTTTCCACCTTGAGTGGTACCAATTGGTCAAAATTTCGCACTTGGCCCACGTATTACAATGGAAATATATCAAATTTCCAAACGTTTTTAAAAGTGCTTCAGATTTTGTACAACACGCACCCACATCTACGCCAGAGACGATATTTTATGCTCTTAAGCGAATAAATATATCTGTGAAAAATTGAAACGTTTATATGTGACTGAACGCACTGGCAATTCTAGAAGAGAAATATGTCATCAAAGCGAGCGCAAAAGTAAATACTTGCCGAGAACTCTCCGTTCTTGACAAAATACAATTTGAAATTTGGCTAAATTTATGCAAACTACAAGGATATAATCTGTTCTTGTATGTTTTCCCACTTGATTGTGCTGGTCTAATATTACAGGAATAAGCCCCGAAAGATATTTTTTTTTATTTGGCACATTTTTAGGTACCAACGAGCACATTGCTCACTTGAAGGGGCAATACATATAATTTGTTATATTTATCAGTCACAAAAACTGAGAATGTTATTGTTATCATTGCAATATGTGTACATTACATTTTATCATTTCATTGTTACCATCCATATTTTTAATGTTGTTTTGTTGGATGTGATTTTCTAAATATCCCTTCCCTTCAGAAATTCCTATCTACGCTACTGGCTACAGTTACTTCAGCAAGTTTCGAGAACGGAAAGCATTGTATACCACCAAGTTTTCTTCCCATTTCTCCTACTTATCTCCTTTTGTTAATTTAACGACAAGTTATAGGGTCATATGGGTAGAGAAAACAGAAACATTCTTATTATGGATCGTGGCAACGATGTAGGGACTGCCTATATAGAAATGGAAACTTCGTGGTGAATGTGCTATGTAAATTAGCTTCAAACTTCTAGCTACCGGCATGTGAATTACGGAAAAGTGCTCATATTTTTATGAACTAATGCACGTCGTTATGCTAAATTATTATTATTTTTTAAATATTGGAAAGAACTTGAAAAATAATAGACTGGCTGTTAAAAGCGCTTTCTACCAGAAAATAAAAAAGCGAAACTTGTTCCACTAACGAATGAGTGTCTCAAGGTTTTTTGTGGGCGGAGCAAACTTTGGTTCTATGTTTCACTTTTCAAACATGTCTGCATGACGCAATTGACGTTTGATGTCTTAATTGGGTGCTTGCTTTGCGCATCTGAATTTATTTGTTTCATCGTTTCTTGTTGTTTCGTAATGATAATCAATTATGTATTTTTATTATTATTTTTGCATAGGTACTGCTGCGGACTACTTTGGTAAGTTTACGAATAGAAAACGCCAAAGGAATATAGTAATCATTTGAATTGTTTTAATTTAAGAATAGTTTCAAGCGAAAAGTAGTAACTTGTGTAAGTCCTGAACATGTACTGTGTAATTCAGATTTTTTTAAAATTACTGCTGTGGGTATTAGGCCTAACGAAATCTTTTCTGTATAATTGTATCCTATTACCGAAAAGACTTTTGTTGTTCGTTATTACCTACTGTTGGATGCATTGTGCTCATGCAAAATATCTCTTTTTGAGGCCATTTGAAGTGTTGGGCACCTATTTTGTCCTTGCACTTAAAAGGGGATTTGTTTTTCCTTGTTATTTTTGAATCTGTAATCGTCTTCGTAATGGGTGTTCAATTTCGCAAGGCTGTGTGACATATTGGATCTTCATAATAGCGCTCTCATTCATTTTTATTAACAGTGCAGATAACTGTACCCTCTTGATAGGCCTATGTATGGTACGAGATAATTTTTGGACAAGGAACGTTTCCTTGGTTCTAAACAGTTAAGTTTACGTTACTCTGCTAATACGACCACTAGCATGCGCAGCGTTTTTGCAATTTGGGGGAGGGGGGAGGTAGGTAGATCATAATACTGAGCGAAATCAATACTAAAAAAAAAAAAGTTAAATTTTACTTTATCTACACCAAAGGACACCACCCTATTAACCAATATTATACGGTCAACACCAGTCGTTCTTAAAAATTAATTAACACTGTTACACGAACGGACATGTAACTATCCAGAAAATAAGATTAGTATGATAACCCCACGACAATCATTAATTCGGAAAATACGCACTCCAGTCCATTCGGATATGGTGACATGCGGAGGAATACTAATGACATTTCTCATATCCTATTGTAATTTCATTTGCCGAATTTCTTCTTAAATTAGTGACCATTGGGACGTGGAGGTTAGGTGCTGTCATGTATCTTTTCACTCGGAGCCGGTCAGTTAGCGCGTAAAAGAAAACGGCCTCACCTATGGCGGATGCATATATAGTCCTACGTATATCTACGTATTTCACCCTGATAACACTGGATCATGACTCGAAAAGTTACTTTAATTTTTGCGTTTCAATACTCCTACACACTTCGGTAGCCTTTCTGCTGTAGATTTTACGTCCTTTGGTGTAAAGTAAAACACCCCCCCCCCCAAAAAAAAGTGAAATTCTAAAAAGGCACTGGGTGTAACTATAAATATAATTTAGAAATTAGAGTGTCATCAACTTCATTGCGAACTATCAGCCGAAAAATCTAAACTCTTCTGAGTTTTATATTATGAATACTGCAAAATGATTAACACTTTAAAAGATGAGCAATTAGGAGTCAGTGTATCTACAAATGCAGCCTTCGTTTCCCTGGAGATAACAATTTATAATATGCTTGCAAAGCAGTATAGAAAAACTAACAGTAAGACAGTGCTGTAGGCTTTTTTTATGGATTAGGCCCTATAAGCAATGTAGAAAGCATTTCGAATATGTAACTCTCGGGTTCTTCAGTCTGTTTGTTTAAGTCTCCGTGGTCTTATTAAAGAACAGAGAAAGATATTCGAAGCGGTGTATTAAAAAAAAAAAAAAACTTTTAAACCCATAAAATGTCTGCAGTAAATCCTTTACATTTCGTTTACAATTACTGTAAAACATTTCACACTTTAAAAAGATGAACGATTACAGGTCAGTATATTACGTACATAGCCTTCGTTCCCCTGGGGAAATCAATTAACAATATTCAATAATTTTGACTTCACTATGCACATGTTCTTGGTTTGAAGTCTAGCTTGTGGCATTGTTCTCAATTTGGTTTTCACTATACCTAATTTTGAAAATGCCCTTTCAGAAGAACAGCTAATTGCAGAAATAGTCAGAACCAGTTTTAGAATATTAGTAGTACATTTCATCATACCTTCAAAGCCATATTTTTGAAGGTGCTCTAAGAATAGCCTTGCATCCTTCATAGTCAATAGCTGAGATTCATCTCTAGCCAAGCTGCATTCTGCTTCTAGTTCTGGAAGTCTAACTTGAAAAATGTTAGAAAGAATCCCCATTTCTTCTCTATCTGTTGATAATGCTACTGACTTGATCATATTTGTAACTTCCTGCAAAAATCTTACACTGAGTCCGCGTAGGAATCAGTCAGATAAAAGATTGACACGTATTTCTTCTTGTGTGGAGGAAAATTTGTTCGCTGATTCCTCGTTGTCATCTAGCAACCTACTTACTATCTTCTTTTTCACTTATGATATTTCTATGCCCCTCTTTTAACATATCTATTCCACTTCTGAATAGAAATCATGAAGATACTCCTCATTCCGTGTTTCGTCCAACGCAACGCAAACTTAACTTGGAAACCGGTTTGACTCCTGTCATCAAATCTGGCTTTCAGCTTGCAATAATTTGTTTACTTTAAAGATCATTTGCAAAACAGGGTGTTTTATTTGCATTGATCAAATGAAACTAAAAGACTATGATCGTGACACTAAATTCTGGACCATTAGGTTTGCATGTTGACGCAGGTACGTGATGTAAAATGTGAATGATGGAGTCAAAATTTTCTTTCATTGATGTCACAGCTTCAGCTCTTCAAGCCCACCCATGTCGATAGTGTCTTTATGGAATTGAGTTTATGGTTGACTTCGTTGTGAACAGTCTCCAAGGTAGTATGTTGAATCGCACTTTTTATATGAAATTATATAGAAGCCGAAAAAAAATAATGTTCTGAATATAAGTTGAGGCGGTGAGCATAACAATGAACGTACAAAATCTTTTGAGTTCATTGCTTTGCACTTTGCTTATACACCATTTAATTGGCCCGACATTGTGGATGCAACATCAAAAACACAGATATTACTAATTCCAAAGAAGTTTTAAGATTTTCGCTACACTTATGGTATCAAAAACACTTTGCGTATCAGCCTTTTCCAGCTTAAATAGTCCGATGAAAACGTCAACTGGTTTACAGATACGCTCATTAAAATAACGTACAATTACTGAAAGCTGTTCACTGCGTCCACAGTCAGTAGTGTCAACAGCTATTATACTCACAGCATTTCCATTAATTTAATATTTCAGGTTTTCCATCATGGTATGGTTGCATAATGTCGTTTTGAATCCGGTTGTTGAGGTACGTTGCATTTTTCTTTGCACTGTTGATGAAATCTCGAAACTCTGGGTCAGATCTCTTTAGACAGTCAACAAATTCTAGAGAAAGTCCTTTCTGAACATTCTCTGTAGATTCATCGTGGCCTCGCAATGGTTTACCGGATTTGGCCAAACGCATTACAGTATCAATAAGTCTCGTCATCATTTCGCGATGCTTTCTCTCTTTGTTATAAGTGATACTCGTTGTTCGTCTATAATCACCTCAATGATTTTACCGCAAAGTAAATCTTGTTTTGCTTTGGTGCTGTTTCCATGAACATTAGGCAAAGTGTGTGCTCTTAAGATATTATTTATTTATTAACAAGAACGTAGATACAGCACTAATGACCAATTACACTGAGTTGTGTAACAGTAACATGGATTTAGTTCCAGTCACATCGTTTTTTTTTTTTAATTAATGTCTTATTATATATGTATAAATGTGTTTAATAATTCATTTTCTTTTGTTTTTAGGTTTTAAGGATTTAATTTTTGTTTTAGGATTAAAATCATTATTATTATTATCATGTAACTTTCAGTGTATTTCAGAGCCCAAATTTTATGTTAATTTTATGAAGTATTGCTTTATATCTAGGAACGATAATTTTTTTCTCTTCGTTTCGTTTTGTTTCGTGCAATTTCGGATAGAACTAAGGGGCAGTTGTTTTAAAACTGAAAATCAACCAAAACTTGAAAAGCTATTAGCGATTGGTTGTCTGTCAGTCCGAGGAGTGGCTGAGGCCACCGACTGATTCCTTGAAGGAACAAAAAGGAAGAGCAAAGATGCTTAAGAGAGCTTTTTGAAGGTTTTTTCGCAGCAGTTTTTTTTTCTCTCGGAGAAAACTTTTAGGAGAGAAGTGGGAGATCGCAGCGAGAGCCATGTAGCATCAGGAGAGAGAACAAGGGGGCTCGGAACCCTTCAATGGAGAGTTGAGCCAGCCATAGCTCAGCTGCAAGGGAACTTGCCGGCGGAAAAAATATAAGTTATTACTTCCCTATTTTGTAATTCTCGATATTTATATTTTAGGGTTTCTTCCATTAATAATTTTTGTGGCAAGATTGGTTGCCAAATTTTTAAAAGGAAACCGCAGTTATTTTATAAGCGAGAATGAAGAAATTATCAAAACTAAATAGATATTCAGTTAAGGGAAGTTATTACGATTTTAAAATTATGAGTCTCAGAAGTACTGGCATGGCGACGAAAATAATAGTTGTCTCCAACCCAAAACTGCGTTATTGCCTAAATATTGTAGCCTGAAATTTTAACTAAAAAGTCGGACCAAAATTGTTTAAAAGACCAAAAACGATTCTAGCGAGAAAAATAGTTTCACTTAAATAAAGTCTAATTGATCCTGAAAAGAAAAAATCTTTAATTTCACAATGAATTTTTATTCGGGAGTAGTCTGAAATTTATCAGTTGTTCTTTATTATCTACTAAATGTTGAAAGCTGTCAAGGATATATTAAATACGGAGAAATAAAGCAGTAAGATATTTTATTAAGCTGTTGTCTTTAAGTTTGCAGCAGGGGACAGTTTTGTAATTTTTTAACTGAGTTATATTTATAGGAGGCAAATCCCTGCTTGGAGCATTTTGTTGTTTTTGCTTTTTCTGTGGGACATTCTCAGAAATTAATAGTTGAGATATTAGTTTAAACAAAGCGTAAATTGATTAGCCAACCATCGTCCGAAATTAAAGTGTTATTGTACGGATTTACTTCTGGCTAAGAACTTTTATTATCTCACTGATGAGAAACTCATTCCTAAGTTAAATTCTCGGTAAGAAGAAAAATGATTTACTATTAGTCCCTGTGTTATTGAAATTATTGACCAGCTAGTAAATAAATGATATTCTTTTAATTTGGAAGGGAAGGTGCTACATCTATTTTCCTTTTTTATTTTTTTTATAATAGCTCTAACTCCTAAGTATTTTATAGGCAGAAATTACTGCAATTGTCTATTTGTAGTAGTGGCCAGAGTAATGACCAAAATATCTTTGATATCACGAAGGAGACCAACTAATATAAAATGGTAGAATATGATTTCTTTATTCTAATAATCTGACTACTATAAATTCCCAAGGGTATATAAGACGAGACAATGATCTCTGTAGTTAGACTGTCTGACAATGATCAGAGGCAAGGTATTAAACACATTGAGCAAATCCTTTTTTATATTATTGTGTTTTTTCTTTATACCTTATAAACTAACAGTGATTCTTCCAGGGAAACTAAAGAAGGGAGGGGTGTATCCTCTTAAAATTATGTTTCTTGTTATTAAATTCATAATGTCTCCGCTAGTTCCATGTGAAATTCTTTTGAAAGGTCCGTAAATCTTGATTCATATTAAGCTACAGACTATAAATTGGATCCCATAGATCTCAAATTTACCATAAGGCAACGGTATCAATAAACCTCACTTCTGTAAGTGCGTCTCTTCGTATCTAGTATCTCAAAGTTCGAAAAATCCGTCCTGAAACTAAAAATCGGAGACTTGCAGAAAATGATCTCATTATTCCGTTACCGAAGTAAATAATTATCTTAGTCACGAAGTTTTGTTATCGTTCCTGAGAAAATCTAAAAAGTAACCTATAGAATAAGGGCTTTCAGTAACATAAATTGTTCATGAATTGTATAGCATACTAGTTGTGCCGGTCGCGCCTGTCTTAATCTGTAAATAAACATTAGTAATTAGGTATCTACAAGTGTCTTTTTTGTGTTTTTACCAAGTTATAAATTTCCCATAATTATTATTTTTTATGTGTAGTCAAGTTAAACAATATTTTTAGGGGATATGGAATCACAGAGGTGGTCTTGATTGATTCCGACTAACTTAACAGGTTAGACTTCTCCATGAGTCGGTGTGTTTGACCGTTATTAATTATTATTATTACTTCTTTAAAGCCTAATGTTCTACGCAGAGATATCTTATATTTATTTGATGTGTTTCAGACACATCTGGCGCCTTTTGGTCTGGAAATCGGGTACCAGACACTTTTATTTGCTTTCTAGCAAGATTGGAATATTCGTAACTTTGGACTTATTAGCCACCATAGGTCATATTAATTAAAACAATACTACCGTCACAGTTGTCAAACGATAAAGATAAACAATCAACACAAAAAGGATAAGAAATGAACAAATACGTTAACAGAAAAAATATCAAGAAATAAAGAAAGACAAAATCATTACCTCAACTTAAATCTGACATCGATACCAGTTTTTTTTTTTTTTTTAATGGTTGTATGGTAAAGCAAAATCAAGATAGTTTGAAACTGTTTCATACTGAGATGACAATCTGTAAATTAGGGAGCGCTGTATAATAGCAAGCCTGGGTGTTCGCAAGCAAACAGGTCATTACTGCGAGTAGATCTAACAGGAACTCGAAAAAAACAACTTGTGAAGAATATCGGGAGATCTGGAACAGTGTTCGATTTGTCAGTGGGGATGCCGGGGATTTTCCCTGGTACGTGAGGAATTCATCCCTGGTTGTTGATTCCGAATATCACCCCAACCTGGGATAAAATCTTTGTATTTCTACCATTACAGTCACTATATTGAAACTTACTAGCAACCACTAGTCTTAAGATCCCCCTTCCTAATTTATAACAAATAGAACACTGATCTGGAATGAGCATTAACAATTTTATAGAGGTATTTGAAGTCATGCAAATATATCCGTGCTAAAGGAGGTTCAATATGAAGGACTTTCTAAGAGTTGTTGTTTGTTGAAATTGCGTGTGGATGGGACACGAAAGCGAACAATAGCCAAGAAAAAGTTAACTTTGTTAACCTTGCACTGTGGGAGACGCCATAGCACAGATAGGAGATCAATATTCAAGGTGTGGGGATACCTAACTCTTGTAAAATACGTAACTAAGAGCTGTAGGATCCTTCAAATCAACGAATCTATAAAGTAAACCTAGAAGTTGACCTTTTTAGTAGACATTGTAACATAATCTTCAAAAGTCAGCTGTGAGTCTATCAAAACACCGAGATCTTTATGTGATGAAATTTTGGTAAGAGAGGTTGTGTTAAGATGATTCGAAATTTGAAGACGACATTTCTTAAGGCTAATTGTTAGTGTAGTACATTTATCAGTGTTAATTTTGAGCTGCATGTATCGTACCACAAAGAGAAAATTACAATATCTGACTGCAGTTGCGTTATATCATCAAGAGTTTTAATTTCTCTAAAGAGTTTACAGTCATCAGCATACATAAGAATGTTGCTTGAAGATTCAGTGTAGTCGTCCATGAACAGAACAAAAAGCAAGAGTCCGAGGACGGAACCCTGTGGTACTCCAGATGTAATAGTACACCACTGAGAAGCAGCCCCAGACAGAACAGCACGGTTGCTGAGGGTCAGCTAGGTAATCTTTAATTAAGGATAAGAATTGACCGTGAATGTTAAACCTGTGAAACAGTTTATGTAACATATGAGCATGACTAATCGAATTAAAAGCTTTTGTGAGATCAAAGTATATGACATCAAGTTGTGTATTATTAGACAGGCAACTAATGGCGTGTGACTGGAGAATAGACAGACTGGTGAGGCAGGAACTGCCAGGAAGAAATCCATGCTGAGCAGGATGAATGTACGGCAAAGTGCATTTTAATAGCCTATCCTTAACAATCTTTTCTTCCAACAAACTTTTCTCTATTAAGTTTTCTTCCAATAACAATAATACTCTTGTTAGATGTAATACCTGTAAGCCACATTTTTAAAAGTTAGTAAAATCAGTTACTCGTTAACCTAGTAAAAGATACTACAATTTCTGTAAATGACTACACAAAACATGGAAGTAATTGTAAAGAGAAAGGATATCGAAGGCACCTGAAATCAGTTTTTGCCCAGGGGTCGGAAAAGTCTTTCATCGTCGTTGTGTGTGTGTCGTATTCAAGCACACCCAGAATGTTCAGTAGTTCTCTTTTTTTCTGACAACAACGAGAATCTGTTTAATGATGCTACGTTTTTTATCTACTTTTATGTCACCTTTAAAAGACATCGCTCCGGAGGGAAGTCCACACTATAATGGATACTCAGGAGAAAACGCTTTCAGCCACAAACGATGGCATAAAACTTTTAAAATTATATACATGAAGAGAAAGCGAAGGCGGGTACCTACCCGTCACTGCCTCGTTTCCATAGAAATACTTATCTATCTATCTACAGAGTGATTATAAATGATTCATCGGGTTTCGTGAGTTTATTTATAAAAAAGATTAATACGCTTACAGTGAAACAACATAGCTCAAAATAATCAGAAACTGTCCAAGTTTTAATAGGTAATTTCTCACGTAACTTTCACTATTAGCGACAGATGGCAGCATCATCACAAATGCTCTGTTTGGTTTCATTTGACCACACGACACACATCTAAGCGGTAGTCCAATTCGGCCGAAACGCGTTCTAGCATAACGGGAGTGATGATTGTGATGCGTTCCTTGAGTTCAGTCACATTGGATGGTAGTAGTGGCACAAACACTAAGTCCTCCACATACTTCCAAAGGAAGAAGTCACTAACCGTAAGATCGAGAGATCTAGCTTGCACTCGCTCCACTGTTTCATCTTAGACGGTAGTACGTCCTGTGCTTGTACGTTTGCAGATACAACCTGTGTCCTTGAACAGCCTGTACAATCGCAATATGCTTAGGTGTCCTGGTGCTTCAGTTTCGAACTGTCTTCCGGAATACACGCTGAACTGTAACGACTGATGCCAGTCGGGTAGAAGTGTAGTCTGAGGCGTTAGCCCAACGGCTCGAAGGTCCCGGGATCGAGTCCCGGCATGAGTGTGGATTTTAACTTGTAAATGGGCAAATCGTGACGGGCCGAAGTCGAAAGTTACTAGACTGGCCCATATAAAAAGAAAGTTTTTGATCTGTAACGACTAACTCTAGCACTTTTCATATTCCAAGACATAAAACGCTTTTTGCTGCCCAGACGCCATTTTCACAACTGTTGTTATCTGTCGCTAGTCGTGAAAGTTACATGTATGAGAAATTAGACGTTAAAACTTGGACAGTTTCTGATTCTCTTGCGATATGTTGCTTTACTGTAAGTGCATTAGTCTTTTTTTAATAAACTCACGAAACCCGATGAATCATTTGTAATCAGCATGTATATATATATATATATATATATCGTATTCAGCCGTTTTCTATCCACTGCTGGATGAAGGCCTCCCCCTTTTCTTTCCACATATCTCGGTCTGCTGCTATCCTCATCCATGTAGCTCCTGAAAAACGCTTGATTTCATCTACCCATCTTGCATTCGGACGTCCTCTCGGTCGCTTTTTTTTTCTCTAGGAATCCAATGTAGTACATTTGTCGTCCCCCTTCCATCTGCTCTTCTAGCTATGTGACCGGCTCATTTCCACTTCAGCTTCTTCGCAGTCTTGATTACATCCTCTACCTTCGTTTGTGCGCGAATCCATTCATTTCTCTTCCTGTCCCTCCTGGTTATTCCTAGCATGCACCTCTCCATTTTTCTTTGTGTGACTAAATATTTGAGTCGTTTGCGCATTCAATGTCCAAGTTTCACAGCCGTACATCATCACAGGTAAGACACATTGATTATAAACTTTAGGCTTCAGACACAGTGGTAGTTTGCTTTTGAAAATAAAGTGTAGTCTTTCAAACGAAATCCACGCCATTTTACATCTTCTATTTATTTCATCAGTCAACTTGGCATTCGATGTTTCGAGCTGACATAGGTAAACATACTCATCAACTATGCCTATTTTCTCTCCGCTAATCTTTATTTCCCTTTTTGCAGCATATTGCTTGTATTGACCTTTGTTTTACTTAAATTCATTTTAAGGCCTATTTTCGAACTGTCATTACTCAGTTCTTCCATTCTAGTTTGTAGTTCTTCCGCATTTGAAGCAGAGAGGACTATATCATCAGCGAACCGTAGGTGATGAAGATATTCGCCATTAATTTTAATTCTAACTTCATCCCAATTTAAATTTTGGAACATTCTCTCCAGGACCGCACAAAACAGTTTTGGGGAAATTGAATCTCCTTGCCTTACCCCTTTTCCAACTTTAAATTTTTCACTTTCTTGATGTAGTCTAATGACAGATGTGGCAGTCGAATAAATATTTCGTAGTAGCTTGATGTACGCATTTTCAATGCCTTGATGTTCAAGTGATTTAAGTACTGCTGCCAAAGAAACCGAATCGAAAGCTTTTTCGAAATCTATGAAGCGCAAACATAGTGGAAGTTCATATTCATTAGTCCTTTCCATAACTTCATTCATTGTTTGTATGTGGTCCATTGTGCTAAATCCACAACGAAATCCGGCTTGTTCCCTTCCCTGGTTGAAATCCAAATTCCGTTCAATACGATTCAAAGTAACTTTGGTGAACATTTTGTATAGAACTGACAGTAAACTAATTGGTCGGTAGTTTTCGACGCGTTCTTTGTCCCCTTTCTTGTACAACGAAATGATAACAGCATTATTCCAACTTGAGGGTAGTTCTCTCTTTCTCAGGCACATTGGGAATAATTTCGCAAGTTCCTCTTGCATGTTTTCACCTCCCCATTTAAACATCTCTGCTGTAAGTCCATCTTCTTCTGGCGACTTTCCGTTCTTCATCCCTCGAAGTACTTTATCCGCTTCATCTTTCATTACATCTTGGACATCTACATCATTTTCTTCTGAGTCTTCATTTTCTAGTTCTTCTTCGGAGTAGTACAATTCTCTGTAGAAATTTTCAAATATGTTTATAATTTCTTCCTTATTTCGTGTTACGGTCCCGTCTGGTCTCTTAACTGCAATTATTTGCTTTTTCCCTATCATGAGCTGCTGTTTGGCTTTCTTCAGGCTCGTGTTCTCCTCGATTGTATTTCTAACAAGATTTTCGTTATATCTTCGTACATCCTATCTTCTTTTCTTCCTTACGGTTTTATTTAGTTCTATGTATTCAATCCTTTTTATGTAATTTTCCTCTTCTTTCATTTCCTTTCTTTTCTTCATCAAGAGGTTAGTTTCTTCTGAGATTTTGCTCTCTCTCTGCTTTGTGGTGCCTTCTATTTCCTTGGCTGTCTGTCTTATTATCTCGGTCAGTATTTTATTTCTGCTATTGACGTCTTCTTCATCCTCTAACTCTTCCAAGGCGCTAAATCTGTTGCTTAGTTCTATCTCGAATGTCTCTGTTTTTTTCTAGATTTTCCAGATGTGAAGTGGCGGTTTACCTCTGATAAGCTTCTTTTTCTCAAGTCTAGTATTCAGTTACAGCTTATCTCACCATCCTATGATCACTCGAGACTTTGAAACTGTTCAGAACAGACACGTCTTGCAGAATTGCCCTGTTATTCGATAGAACGTAGTCTATTTCGTTTTTGGTCCCATTTGGGCCTTTCCATGTCCACTTCCTCTGGGGCGCCTTCTTGAAAAATATATTGGAAATGAACAGTTTGTTGGCTTCTGAGAATTCCACTAACTTCTCTCCTCTCTTGTTTCTTTTGCCAAATCCAAAGTTTCCCACTTTCGTGTCACTGCTCTGCTTGACTCCTACTTTCGAATTGAAGTCTCCCATTACAATTTTGTAATGCGATTTGCTACTATCCAAAATCTTCTGTATCTCCTCGTACAGGTCTTCGATTTCCTCCTCCGGATGTGAGGATGTTGAAGCATACACTTGTATAATTTCCATACTGTACCTGTTTATCTTTATTACTACCCGTACGATTCTATCTGAAATACCTTCAATTTCTGTGATCCGTGACTTCAGGTCTTTATTAATTTTAAAGCCGACACCTGTCGGTTTTCCATTTTCTGTTCCTTTAAAGTAGAACGTGTGCCCCGACGGTAGTTCCAACTGTTCTTAATTCTTCCTCCACACTTCTGATAGTCCCACTTAATCCTCTTGAGTTCTGCAATTCTTCTAATTTGTCCTCTCCTGCAAGTGACTGACAGTTGAGAGTCGCCACGTATAGGTCTGTTCGAGTTGTCGTGTCGGTGTCCTGGCAGTCTACAGTCCAAACCCGGGCATTTTGACCCTCTGACTTCCTGCAGGACTGACCGCTGCCGTTGCCAGCTGCATTCCGTCCTCCGGGCAATGAGGTCCTCCGAGGCTGTTTCCTTGCTTGTACCATCATGTGTAAAGAAAGGAGGGATGCTGACATTTGACTCACTACGCTGTCAGCTAATGCGGGTTGGTGAGCGGGTTCTTAAATTTACCTTAAATTGCCTTCCCGGCTTTCGTTTGTACTAGTTATAGGCCTATATATATAAACTTATTTATAGCTATTCGTAGCATACGAAGTACACATGAAAGAAGCCGGAGTGGCAGAACGGAAAAAGTTGACGACAGCAGGAGGCTGAAACACTGGATAAAAGACAAAAGGGTAGAGGAGGGTGGGGGGGCTAAAGCATGATGAACATACAGGAAAGATGAAAGCTTAAACAACTACACCGGCACAAACATGGTCAGAGAACTCACATGCAACGCCAACATTCACTTGCTTTAAAAGAATCATCATGATCCTAATTCTGCATCCTCAGAGCCTCATAAGAGCTATGGAGAAAAAGGATGGGAGAAAACCTTAAGATAACATGCGCTGAAACAATCACAGAAGCGTAAAGAAATTTTAGAATCATTAAAAACGCTACCTTAGTGAGCTACCATAGCAGAGTTACAGTTCGAGGTATCCCCATCAAGTTAAGTTACCAAGCAGTCCGGCTATCATTAATCTCTCTCCACCTTATTCCTAACCACTCACTTCTTCTATACGTAAGTCACATTGAATAAAACGCGAAAGAAAACGCAAATACGAACTAATATTCGCCAGACGGAATTGATTCTGTCCTTGGACAGTAGCCGGAGTTACGTACAACGGCACTTTAGAATAAGTCCCGAGGTTGAGTATTTATGGATCCCACAAAACAAAAACTGCAATATCATTCCTAAACCCAGCAACCAACCTCATTCAGCCTAAGTCTGATCCACACATACTTCAACCGCCTACCCGAGTACCCAATGGTCGGACCCTCGAAGGTTAGTCACTAAGATAGTATAAGGCTCTATCGGCACAGCGCGAATTAACACATGATGTAGTAATTTTGATAAAGAATCTCGCTATCGAATATATTTTTCCGAGTTATGCTATACGTTAGCACGAAATATTAAACTGAAATTCATTTCGAAACTCACTTCAGATGCACTAGGAAAAGTGGACTATCATCGAAGAAGTTTTAGTACCTTCCCAACACAGTAACACCAATAAACAGAAGTTAAGTAATACCTTGGTGAACTAACTACTATTCAAATAAAACTTTACACCTCAAATACCGGGTAAAATCAGAATTTTGTTTTCTCTGTAGGAAAACGTTGTACCTAAAATTCAATAAAATTGATATTTTGAGAAAATTTACAACTGTAACTGAAGGAGAAAAAAATATTTTCCAAAACAGCATTCGGCATCAAATCACCCAGTAAACTTTTATCTTTTCTTCGAAATTTGTAAGTTGCGAAACAAATAAAATATTACATAAAAGCTCAACGTCAAAACGGACCCCAAAACAGAGTTTACATTTCGAAATTAATAGTATTTCCATTTATTTTAAAGAAAATTTCAACGTGTAAATTCTATGAACAGAGCCGAAATTTTGGGTTATGCGACATTACAATCTTGAGAATCCAAACATATTTCGTAGTGTTACTAAATATTTGTTAGCACATTCCTGAACTTTCAAACAGATTGTGCGGGACGGGCGTAAACCGAAGTATTGATACCACCCATAAAATTCATTTAGCAAACAGATTGCCTAAACAAATAATTTCCAAAATATAAAATACATACAACCTAATTGCATACCAGTCCGAGATAACCAAAATTGCAAGCAGCAATCAGTACTTGGTAAACACAACTTGTTGCGAGCTTGCAACTTAAATTTCATGTTTCGGGTTATCTGTCGAAATAATTAAGCACAGTAGTATGCAGAAAAACAGGCTTTTTAAATTTGATCACAAATACATTCCATTTGGTTAAATTAGATTAATTTAAGGATTAATTATAGTAGTGCCGGACCAATTTCAAGAAATTTACAGGATGAATCGAGTGACTTTAGTTTGGTTTGTGATGAAATGGGAGCGAATTGTAATGTGGGTAACATTAAAATTTAATAGTATCGTTGTAGTTAGTTTTTTAAGACGCACTGCATGTGGTGGCGGAAGGAACTATTTGGCGTAGAGTGCAGTTGTTGTCATGTGGATGCGGGTAAGACAGTCTTCAAATGGCGCGTGTTTGTGCATTACGTAAACCGCACGCCTTCCATGAACACGGGCTGGGGTGCCGGCAGTGTGTAAAGTCTGTGTGTTTTGTGATTTTTGTCTGATCCGGCACTACTATATAAATGCCTAATTTAATTTAGCTTCCTTTCGTTAAGGGAAACTGTGAAACGAAGAACGAAAAAAAGCTCGGAAACTAAAACCATGATAAAGAAAAAAGTGTATTGCAAACCACAGGAGAGAGAGTAGAAACAAGGCGGTAAATTTCACTGTACAAAAACATGTTTTCCAAAATTTAAAATTACTTCAAAACACATTGCAGGACAGATCTACGAAGGAGAGAAAAACTCGGATAAATTCTACGTCATGCTTATCTGGAAACAGGACGACTGATCCCCGCAAAAATTTATACTACCATGATTGTAGAGTGTAACACACAAACAAACATCGACATACATACCTTGGGGGGGGGGGGGGGGGGAAGACACTGACTTCAAGCACACACTCAGACTTCCCAAGATGGTCCCTCACACAATAAATTAGATTAATAAATAAAAGTCGAAGATTATGAATTTCATTGACGAAACACTTTGCACATCACACACAGGAAGGGAATAAATTACTTGCACACACACCGTCACATTCGTCGACCACCTTCCTAGTAAACTTTTTTACATCACCTTTCTGGACATTCTCTTTGCAGGCAAATGTAATTCTGCTACAGCAATCCTGTTATGGAATTTTTTCACATCAATCTTCTTACGTATATCGTGATGACAGTCGCATAAGTTTGGCCTTTCATTTCAAATGTGTTGCTAGCTTCGCTTTTGCAGCATGGAATTTTACGTGCTGCCTTTATTTATTACGAAAATTAATTATTACAGCAGTCGAATTTTCAAACGTTTCAGGCCGTCTTCGACGTGACGTAGCTTGATGGGCAACCAGGTAGCAAATTGCATCAAGTGAAGTAGGAGTCATGGCCTAACGTCAAAGTAGGCGACTAAATATTAACACAGTCAGACGAAAGTTAGGATTTATAACTCAGTAGAAAACGGGAAGAATAGTCGAATAATGACATGAAACGTAATAACAAAATAAATTGCGGGAATGAAAGAAGATCATCTACCTTTCTGTAGATTACCCGCCAAAATGACAATGAAAGCACTCTTCCTGATAGGCGCATCCCTTTTCTATGTGGTCGAACAAAATATTTCGGCTAATGTAAGGATGCTCAAACAGAAAAATATAATCTGACTGTGAACTTTCTAAATGTAACGCTCTAGACAGGAAATAGATGATTTCCTGAGCGAAACTAGACACGATTAAAGAGAACGAAGAAGAAAATAAAACGAGTTGGAGAGAGAGAGAGAGAGAGAAAGAGAATGCAATGCCCGTCCGTTGGCGTGGGTCCTTACATCTTATATGAAAAAGGGCTATGAACATAGGTTTTGAATTAGTTCGCCCAAATGTTAGCGGAGTGGACTAGGCATTCTTTCCGCTACAATTGTCTCTGCGTGCACTTGTACGCATATTTGAAATATATTTCTTATAATTTGTCACTGTCATTTCTATTACCGGTACTGGTAACAGATATTTAGGTCTGTACGCAGGAGGGGGCTAAACCAAACTTTCGAGGGGGATGTAAAATGCACATAAAATATTATGGGTTCCGAATGGTGGTGAAATTGAAAACCTAAGTTTTTAAGGGAAGGGGAAAGTCAAAAAACAAAAGGGCAAAACGAACTCTTAAGCTTACAATTCAATTCCAAGAAACGAAAAGTAATGCGAGATCAAAGTTACCGGGTTAACGGTAGAAACACGTTAAAAAGTCACAGAACGGGAACCAGTAACTGTTTAAATTAATAAATGCACCAAAACACAAAATGAATCAAAACAAAATACATAAATGTAAGAAGGAAACTGCGAAAATGAAAGTGAAATCAAATTTACCCAATCATATCAACAGTAAAAAACATAATACAAGGCGAAGCGAAAAACAAAGTAATATTCTAGCTCTTCGTGGTGCAAAACCACTGAGACAGAAGCACAAATCCTTTTATTATTATTATTGGATCTCATTATTTTGCATTTTATATTTATCAATGTATACTCTGTAAACCGACCAGACAGTCGTGTGGTCTGAGGCGTTAGGCCAGCGACTTGAAAAAAGCGGGTTCAAATTCCGCCATGGGCATGGATGTTTGTGGATTTTAACTAGTAGTGCCTTCATAAGATGACTGTGACGGGCCGAAGTCAAAAGTTTTAGAATGGCCCATACAAAAATAAAGTTTACCAAAGTATATCATGTAATGCACTTATTTGGCTCGAAACTTGGGTAAGGAGCAGGGACAGGATCAGACTTTCCGGATTCTTAGGATTTCTGAAGAGATGCTCTTGCTGGCACGCATCCCCCTGCTTATGGAACTGACTGTATTGCATGTTCCGTTCTATACTATTTTTTACTTTAAATTTTTACATTGAATTGGGAGGCTAGCTGCCTCTTCTGCCCCCTCCCCCTTGTGTGCACACTATGAATACTACCTAGACTAAATTAAGGTAATTAGTAAGAGAGCCCTCTATCTTCGTTTGCATTTGTTTTACTTTTTCCGTTTACTATGTCTGGAAACTCGTTTTTCATCATGCTGGCGCAGATTATACAGGGCGAGCGAATTGTCTATAAAACGTAAGCGTGGCAGGTCGCGAAGTCTAAGCTCCCGGCAACACCGCGTTCACGTGCCATAGATAATTCGCTTAACGAGAGTGTTCGTATGACTTGCAAATCCTTTTTATAGAAATCACCTTTCGCAGAAGTTTATGCAAAATTTCACTTATTGATTTTATGTTCTCTGTGATGTTCTCAAGCCTCAAAACACTAATCGAAGAGAGAGTGACGGAGTGACCTAAGCATAAATTGGGACTATTATAATTTAGTGTGTACACGATTCATTCATTTGTATTTGTACGTAAATTAGAATAAGAGCTATTAATATAATTATGCGTAACGAACTTAGTCGTATATTTCATTCGATGGGTCAACAAATTAAAACCTTACTAATTTGTTTTTAAATTTGGTATAATAAGAATTTCCATTATCGGAATTTCGAGTCTGTACAGTTATTATCAGTTGATACGTCAAAGGTTGAACTTGTAGAGAGATGGCTCAGTTGCAGCTTTCCTGTTTCATAAGCGGTAGCTACTTTCTTCTATCTCGGGACTAGTTATCGTTAACAGATTTTAGCTCTTTCATACATCAGTAGCTTTCTCAGTTACATCAGGTGAATGTTGAGGTAGTACCATAGACCAAATAATAATATATACTTATACCGCTTACCTATTTTTGTCTGCGCTAAAATTAATGGGTTTTTGCTTGAGAACACGTATTCTTGAACCTTGCCGTTACGTGGCTCTGGTGGCTACTACTGGAAAGAAACAGCGACTGAAAGTACTGTAGTCGCCAGAGACATCTAATGACAGAATTCGAAATCACGGGCTCCTTAGCGCAAACGAAAATACAGTATAAGTCTACCTTATTATTTAGTCTATGATAGTACCTTTGTCGTCAACGTTCCTGCTTGTACAGGGTGTCTACTGAATTTCAATTTTCAGATTCCAGGTTTTCCAGGTCTATTTTTCTACTTTTTCCAGGTCATTAATTTATAACATTTTTCTTCTTGCAAACAAACAATGTTTATCAATTGAAAGACGCATATACCAAGCACATACTATTTCTTTGAGTCACTCTAGAATTTGAAATAAATATTTATGTACTAACTAAACTGTACGTTTTCAAGATAACTCAAACAAGAAAATAAGGTAGAATATTTCGTACCAGAAGGCAGTTGAGAAAACTGTACAGTAACAAATAAACAAATAGTATAACCTAATTGTATAATTCATATGTTTTAATAAAATGTCAACGAAAAATTAGTTTAGATTTAAAATTAACGAAATAATTTACCTTTCTGCATGTTTAGTTGAAACTCACCAACATTCTTTAGTGAAACTAACCAATACTAAAAAAAAAAAGTTCATTCAGTGAGAGTTTAATTCATGTGCATGTAAAACTCAACTTTGAAGCACATTTTAATTCACAGGGTCACATTTTATTGCATGTTCTTCTTGACGGGGAATGGCCAGTTACTGTATTTACACAAATGCATTTATATCGTGTATTATTAATTTATAACATTTTTCTTGCAAACAAACAAAGTAGGCCGATGTTTATTTTATCACCGATTACCCGAGATAAAGTTGCCTAAACACAATAAAAAAAAAATCAATTTCAGTTGAATTTAACCTTAACTATTATGACATACCTTAAAGTAAGGTTTTTAATGTCGTCGTCTTAAATAGTTGCTTCAATATGAATTGGCTAGGCATTTCGGAACGGCTCTCGTATCCGTCTTCAGGCTGTCGTAGAGATGTAATTTCAGTATGTCTGTAGTTTTTTTTTTTTTTTTTTTTAAAGGTTATATTGTATGTGAAGTTTAATAAGTATGTTTATGTAAGTATATAGAAAGATGTTTAATATTTATTAGCTGAAACACGTGAGTCCAATTGTAAAACCCACTATTTTAAAATTATTCCGCTGTCACTGTTTCTTAACACCAAAGCCTTCTTTTCTTAAAGAAGTGAGCGGCTGCGGCCATATTGAAAGAGCTGGAGTCTAATATCTGCCATGTGTAGGTAAAATGTATTTAGGTCATATTTACAACAAACTCCTGTTCGAGTATAAGAATTATCAAAATATTGCATGTACAGGTAAGCACAGAGTGTTAAAATTGGAAATGGGTTAATCTCGCCTAAATAAGTGGGAACCTAAGATAAATGTACCTCAGTAAATTAGCTTGTCGTAGTATTTACACTATTAACATACAATCCATCCTCACAAAGAACTACACGTATACTTAAATTACATCTCAACGACGGCCTGAAGACTGAGCGAGAGCCATTCCGAACCTACAATTCATATTGAAGCAACTACTTAAAAGGGCGACAGTAAAGACAAAATATGTATTGAAATTAAGGTAATTGCAGGACTAATCTGACCTAAAGTGCATAATCACATTAGCCCAACTAGAGAATAAAACAAGACATGCATGGTTAGAGTAGAGGATAAGAGAAAGTTGAAATTAGGAGAAAAACAGAGCATCAATCAGAAACACGAAGTATAGCTGATATCAGCTCAGGTACCCTCAGAGTCGCCACACCTTTACTCACAAGAAGTCTGAGATTCCCTGAGAGCTTATTATGAAAAATTATTACTTTCTGTTACCTTGAATTTACAAGTTCAATCAAGTTTATTTTAAATGTTTATAGGCTGAAATTATAAAGCGAAAATAATAACTTAAAAAAATCCAGGTTGCTGCTCGAATTTCAAGCTTTCCAGATCCAACATAAAATTTCAGGTTTTTCAGATCAGTAGACGCCCTGTTATATAGATAAACCAGCATGGATATTATGACAATATGTCTTGTATCCATCTTGAAGCAAAACAAATCTTTCTGACAAGGCTGAATTCTTTAATAACAAAAATAACTTCAAACGTAACGGTTTCGGAAGAATACCACTTCCATCCTCAGACTAAACTCTACAACTGAATATAGAAAAAATACTTAATCAATAAAGAAAGGAGATCGTCTTCACTTTCCACCAATCAGGGGTCACTATTAATTAAAAGTTCACTTTTCTTCCCCTAGTGCTGGCCTTTCCCGGGCGAGCGTACCTGCCTTTCACCTGTCAAATTTGATGAGCCACATCACAAACAACTTTTAACTGATAATTGCTGGAAACACCTTCTTAAAAGTATCTTTTCACGAAAACAAGTCCCTCGCTACACCGGCTTAAACAAAAGAACTTAAAAATTTAATAAATATATTTATAAAGATAGTTACTTTCTCACAAATTAAAAATACGAAGAATACAGAACCAAATGAGAAATAAACTAAAATAACAATTAAATCAAAAAATAAATAAAAGTAATAAATATAAATAAATAAGTAAAACATAAATAAATAAATAATATTAAATAAAAATTACAGCTCTCTGAGAATTGCCGGTTGGCGTCCTTATATTGTTCTCTTTTTCCTCCTTAGTACTTCCTTTTTCAAAATGGCCTCCACTCATCATCAATACTATAGCCACTGTTCCAGTTACTATAGCCCTATTCATTTCGCTTCTTTCCACTTTCTAAGTGCCTACATTCATTCTCCACTACTGTTGCCCCTCAGTTAACTTCATGAGCCGTTTCACTGACGCTCTTGAAAATAGCATTAGTGTTTCTCATTAATCTGACATCATCTTTATTTTGCTTTAAACGTTCTTGTAGCCTCTTCTTGGTTTCCCCCACATACACCATATCACACATCACACACGGACTGTCTTGCTTTTTGGACTTTACCTCTTTTTCCCGCTAGTCGGCTAAATATCAGTTCTCAGGTTTGGAGGAAACAGCAGTATTTTCAGATCCCTACGAACCACAGTTTAAAAGCAGAATCAAGCTGCACGCTTATGCTATATAACACAAGTACTTAGATTGATGGGAGAATGAAGTTTCTTTGCCAGCCTCATGCAAAAGAGGAAATAGACAGTAATATTAATCATAATGCCTGGTTCCAAGTTAAAGCCAGGGTTAATATTATCAACTCTGCTAATTAACTTTATAATAGTATGATGAAAGTATTGGGAATTCAAATACTGAGTTTCTACTGAAGAAATAAAAATTTACAAGTCAATATTAAGAAGGTGGCGGAAGAACATTTTTACATTATTCTCGAAACACCACTGCAAATTATTTACTTTAAAAAATGCTTCACTGAAAGCACAACGGTAGAATCAATCCTAAAATGTTCAAGTGCACATTGTTCTTGGATCCCTGATATTTACGAGATTTCCACAACGAAATTTTTCAAGTCAAACCAGTAGACCTAGAGCCATTCCGCAACAATATGCGTCAACAAATTTATATGAAAAGAAATTTCAGAAGAAGATAGTTTACTAAACTTTAACATGATAATCTCAACTCCCACGCAGCAATGTAATGTGCACACCAATCATTCTCAAAATAAATATCTAAGCCATATCATACAAAATCCTCCCCCCCCCCCCCCACACACACACACACACACACAAACCACCACCTCAGATTTATATGAAATGTCGTAGGATGGTAGATGCCAGAAAGTAACGTAAATATGTGAGATTTTAACTCTCCGGATAGACGGTATTCATACAGCAAGGTTGTCAAAAACATACAAATTATGTGGATAAGATAAAAAACGATAACATAGTCTTAATTACTCTTTTTTCAAAAGAAAATGTTGTTGGAAAAGATTGCAGTTTCCATTTCAAAGTGTACGATCCCGCTGGACTTACCCTTACGATTCCCCCTCCCCAAACGAAAATTGTCAAGATATAGATCCCAAGCTCAATAAATTTAGAAAAGAGTATAAAAAATAATTATCTATCAGTTAACCCGAAAGAACCTCTTGGATTATCCCACACACTTCGTGAACCGGAGTGAGAACCGAGAGAGTAAAATGTTGTGGGGTGCTTATAGCATCAAAAATATATTATGCTAAATATTGTCTTATATCCTATAGGATATAGTATGTTAAAGATTATCTTACGCAATTTTATAATGCTCCAAAAACAGTAATAACGAACAGTTTTATTCAACAGGAAACATAGTATCCGTTCATAAATTACGCACTGCAAACAACCTTGAATGATTCGAGTTTGAAAGAACAGAAATAATAAATAACAAGCCAACTGCTTATCTGTGTCACTCCTGACACCACAAATTATTACATGAATACAGATCCTGTGTTAATGAGATTCCGCTCATTTTTTTGACCAAATACGTGAAAACAAACTGCCTTCCTGTGACCGAATGCACCAAGCAAAATCACAATAACTATTGGGTACAGTTGACTGAACATGAGGCTTCTTTACATTTCACATTTATCGAACAAATCTACATCTCGATTCTCTTCAAATCTCAATACCTAATACCATGGGAATACAGTATGTTGCTCATTGGAATCGTTTGAAAGCACTCGAACATTTTCTGTAGGGGATCGAAATCATGCTTCCCACTGCGTTCTTTAAAAATTTGTAAACTTGAATAATTTAAATAAAACAAATAAATTAGTAATGAAACACCCTGTCGCTGGGAAAAGTCCAGGAGTCAAATCCTAGATAACTTCTCTAGTTGTCATTCGAAATAATTTTAAAGGCTTTAGGCAACTTTGCTGGTTGTCATTCAATTCAATTAGGAAAACCTTAGAAACGCTTTTACTGACAACCGTATTGGTGCAGATATGCCACTTCCTCTATAAATAAACAGGTAAATAATTGAGTTAGAGAGTCTAATTGCAAAGATGCTTTTGTTCAATTGTTCAATTCACAAAAGACCAAATGTTTGAATAGTGAACAGACGTCCACAAACGTTTAGCTGTTCGTAGAAGAATTGAAGGTAACCGCAAGCCTTGCGTTGTTCTAAAACTTCATTGTACGAGGGAGATCTGTAAATAAGGAATGTCAGGTTGATTTCAGACGTTATGAGAAGGAAGGAAGTTTTTGATTATTCAATACTTTTAACCAGGAACGAAGAGATTAAGCAAAGAATGGCTTCACATCGTCACCAAAACCGAATTACGTCTGGTCGAAGTCAGACCAGAGGCCCGTTTCATGAAAACTCACTGCAACTTTTCACTCTTCACTTTGCATTTACGGAGGAATGTCTTAAGAGCACTAACCACCCGCCACAATATCCAGTTCTCATTCAGTTATTTTGTGCAAGGAGATTATACAAGACAGTATTCAATTGTTAATGGACTTAAGACTCCAAAGTTAGACAACCAAAGGACAGTACAGATAAAGATTTTGGCTGGAGTTTAGCGCTCTTGAGACAGTCCTCGAGAAATGCAAATTGAAAAGTTACCAAGTACTTTCGTGAAACAGGCTACAGGTCCTATTGACCCTTTCCTGGTATCAACAGAACATTCCATGTTTAGAGAACAAATAGTAAACAGCAAATCATACTCTGATTTCTTGGTAATACATTTGAAGCTCACCATCGGAACAAAATGCCATGGACTGTTTACAAAGAGGGTACTGCTCCAAGATGATAACACTCACCCGCATACAAGAAAAAAAGTATGAGAAATGGAGTTATAAATATTGTGCTCTCAGTTAATTAGTGAACAGGAATTATAGACTTGCCGGAAATAACTACTTTCGAGTTTTCGAAAAGGCAACTCTAGGCTAGCTATTATGGTCCTATTATAACGAGCAAGGAAGATACAAAGGTGCTCGGAGTTTATATGTACAAAGGGCAATTATAACGGAGGAAAATCACGTGATTCAGGTTTGGAAGGAGTATTTCTGGATTAATTTTAATCACAAAAGTGATATCCTAGATCTCAAACCAGTAATCCCGTTAATATCAACGTTATATTGTATAGGCCTACTCAAGTTGGACAAAGAAAAAAGTCTGGAGAAATAATTTATAAAGGTTTCATGTTTGGTTCGTAGACTCTCAATGGGATATGGAATCGAGATGTAGATTTGTTCGATAAATGTGAAATGTAAAGAAGCCTCATGTTCAGTCAACTGTACCCAATAGTTATTGTGAGTTTGCTTGGTGCATTCGGTCACAGGAAGGCAGTTTGTTTTTACGTATTTAGTCAAGGAAATGAGCGGAATCTCATTAACACAGGATCTGTATTCATGTAATAATTTGTGGTGTCAGGAGTGACACAGATAAGCAGTTGGCTTGTTATTTATTATTTCTGTTCTTTCAAACTCGAATCATTCAAGGTTGTTTGCAGTGCGTAATTTATGAACGGATACTATGTTTCCTGTTGAATAAAACTGTTCGTTATTATTGTTTTTGGAGCATTATAAAATTGCGTAAGATAATCTTTAACATACTATATCCTATAGGATATAAGACAATATTTAGCATAATATATTTTTGATGCTATAAGCACCCCACAACATTTTACTCTCTCGGTTCTCACTCCGGTTCACGAAGTGTGTGGGATAATCCAAGAGGTTCTTTCGGGTTAACTGATAGATA
>JAGDQP010020454.1:0-33256 GCA_022664845.1 Lepisma saccharinum | reverse complement strand
TTCACCTTATGGGGAGTCCATGCCTTGTCTTTCTCTCCAAGGTTTAGTTTGAAGTAAGCAAAATACACTTTCTTTACAAACTCCCTAATTTTTCTTCGTTGCGTTTTAACAGGGCATTCGCTGCAAATATAACAAAAGCTATCCGGCTAAATAACACAACCGCTTGTAGACATATTGCATCAGGACCACATCCCGAATACTGAAAGATGTCTTGCGTTGTTGCTCGAATGGACAACTAGTTGTGATGGAAAGAACAACGAAACTGTACATCAAATTACTGAAGAGTGCACATCAAGGCCTGATCATTTCTTTTTTCACGCACGCCCACCACACCTTCTGCGAGCGAACGAACGCACGGACGAAATGATACTCGTCATGACACGATTTACTCTGTGCACTAACCGAAATCTTCCTTCCCCATTGTTGCCATATATCCTCATCCCTCCTCATTGCCCTATATTTTATCATCCCCTCCCCCTCCCACTTATGTTGTACTCCTTACCAACATTGTAGAATTCACTGTTACAGGAATGTAAAATAATTTACTACACGAGAATAGCATACAAGATTGTTCATTCAATGGTAGATGCCAAAGCTGTACACCCTCGATTTACAAGAAAACCAGACGTTATGGCAATCTTTGAGTAAGTTCCCGTATTCAGCATGCAAACGTTTTATTAGATTCAGATAAAAGCTCTCATGCAGGTTTTTTTTTTTTTTTTTTGTCGCAGACCTGTGATACTTTTTCCTGTGTTAGCTGTGAATTTAAAAGTTGGTAATTAATTTTGATGACACCTACATGAACTTTAAAACCACAAAGTCCTACGATCGTTTAATACTCTTGATTTTCTTGATGCTTTAAAAGAGCAGTCTTCCACAATATGTGCACGTGCTTGTATTTCCCATCCGATTTGTATCATTGTTTCCAATTCTTTCGTGTAATGTAAAGTCTTTTTTTAAATAACATTGTTTCTTCTTTGTGTTATTACTTATAAGAGTTCTAATAATTATTACCACGAACGGGATAGAATTATACGTCCTTTTTACCGTTACAGTTTCTATGTTAAGAATAGCTACTAGAATATGAAACGTAGAATTCAAGTGTTCTCGGAGTATTGTATTTTGTTGCAAGGATTAGGACTGAGAATCTTCAGAGTTTTACGAGATACGACAGTTGGAGCATGATTCATGGCAACTTTTTCTCGAGAGTTCGGCATCAGTACGCAATTTCGAAATATACAAATGAACGGGGTTACTATTCGGTACTATTAAATGTATGAACAGTGCAGGTCTTGTGTACCAGGGGTAGGTAGAACGTGGGAAAAAATCATTAACCAAATTGTCGTGCTATATGCATTAATTATTTACACGACTACATTGGTAATGCCTAAACCAAGGAAGCGCACCCATATCGCCCTAGGAACCTTGTAAATAATCCCTCAGAGAATCCACAACACAATGCCAGCGATGTGAGAGGCATCGAATACCATTCACTTGATCAGGTTGGAGTCGAGTCATCTCAAATTTCACGAAATAGACAATTTCCTCTCTAGTCCGAAAGGACTGCCATCTAGTGACGTTTTTAAGTACTATGGGTGACAGTTCTCGGGGCGTTATGATTATAATGTCATTTTATGTTCGAGAAGAAAATATAGTTGTGATATCTTATGCCTCACCTTCGTATTTTCTTCCTTAGTATAGTTGGACCTATTACCCACGTTTGTTGTTTCCGAATTAGCCCTGGGAGAAGACACTGCATTGCGTATTACCATTGAATTTGAATTTAATTTTCAAGGCATTTAGGTGTATTCCTATAGGCCAGTACGTGGGAGTGTATACAAGCTTGTATTTGTTTGTCAAGCATTGTAGGTTACAGCGACTAGTTTGTAAGGTTGATTTAGGTAGTACAAAGTAAAATCTTTTGTCCCTTAGAAAGCACAATATTGCTTTGATCTGTGCTTTCGGCGTGCTGAAGACTCTTTGCTAAAATAAAATCTAGAATGTGGATTAAAATCCATATTTTTTTCCTTTACTCTATTATTCTATTTGGAAACCAGATAGCTCATATGAACTAAATTGAACACGTAATAAATAACTTTAACATGAACATTAAGAAGAAGCTTTAACAAGTTTTAGAAAGCTCTTTCTTCCTTGAGATAAAAATTTTGAACAATATTATATGAAACAATTCTTTAACGAAAGACTATAGTTGTACCAACTATTCTTCAGCTTCTGATTTAACTCAAGTTCTACGTTTCAAGGTACCGTTATAAAATACTGAGTCGTTGTCCCGTGTATATGGGTTGCTTATATCTTTGATGTATCCTGATTTTTGTTTGATAAATATTTGTTGTTCTAGCTTAATTAAAATACATACTCTCACTGTTCTTAGCATAAACTAGATAAGTTACCCATATTGGTTTTAAAGCATTAGTATTTTCCTTTCTGATCAACATTTAACCTATATATTGGTTATTAATATTCTCTTTAATTTTATTTTCTAGGCTGTGTCAGATCTACTGCTGGGAGTGTTCTGTATGCCTTTTACACTGGTTGGCCAACTGTTAAGGAATTTCATATTTGGTTCTGTGATGTGTAAACTGATACCTTATTTTCAAGGTAAGTTATATTACATCCTTTTCTCGAATCTCATCAACGACATTATCTTTTCACGGGTGTCATTCATTTCATTAATCTAAATATTAAAAAAGAAAAAAACAATTCTCATTACTGATACCTCTATGTCTATCTTGCACGTAGAATTGGTAAATATCTTATTATAGCTGCCTCAGCGTCTCGCGAAGCTTGAGTATCCAACGAATCCAAGCGGAGGAGGGTGGCTAGCATGTAATGTTACGTCATCTACTTTGGACTACTTCGCTGGAAATAGGAAGCTTCTCCAAATAGGAAATATACAATGTTCTCACTAGCGCAGAGAAGAAGGAACTAACGCTATTTCCCGATTTACAGTTGGATCCGAACATGCCCTCAACTGTCATTGGGTAGCGGAAATGCTAAAGTAAGACCAAATTTCACGAGTTGTTGGAACAACTTTAGAAGTTTGTAGATAGTTTCGCTTAGTTTGTCGTCAATCTAATCGCGATCTGTGTCTCAGAATGAACACAGTCCACAATAGAACTAAAATACATCACCGGATCAATTAGATAATTCAGGTGAAGGTTTGGACTGGGTCACGGAGTTACCATGTCTATGGTTGAGACTCGGTTTGACCTGGTGACACACTCTAGAGCTGGTTCCTGTTTTAAGTTTTTCTTGCTTCTGGAGTATTTTGATAGCAAAGGAATCCTTGAACGTTTTTGTTCTTGAGATTTAAAAAAAATCAGTCTGGAAGAATCAGAATACTATCTAAAATCTCTGACTTTTAGTAACCAATACACAGGCTAAACGGTAGGAGTTAGAGATACGAAATGTGGCATAAAAGTTTATTATCAAAAGCAAATTACGAACAAAATACAAACTTTTGAAATAGTCACCATCTTGGATCCAAATGGCCACCTAAACCATTGTTGTATAGAATATACAGCCTTAAAGGACTGGAGATAGAAAAACGAAATTTAGTATGGCGATACACCATCACTGTTAAGTGACTAAAATATTATAAAATGTTTCTAAAGACGCCAATCTGGATTCAAAATGGCAGATCCGAAAAATGCATTGCCTAGTTACAGACTACTACAAGTTATCCCATTCAGTTTCAATCGAAATGAACGCATTTCCCCCGCTGACGGGCTGTAACTGGTTGTCTTGAAGTTGTCCGAAGAATACTTGTCATTTCAGCTCCAAGGCGAACCAAAACCAGTACTGCTGCCTTGCAGTTACCAGAGGGGTCTTCAAAAGCCAGGGCAGATAATCTCGAGAAAAATATCATGGTGAAGGGAAGCAGCTTCAGCTTTACCACACTGAGGCTCAAGATGAATGACATCGGCAAGGCTCTGAGATGGACAGAGGACGAAATCCTGAATGTCTGAATTTACTACAAGGTAGTAGAGCTGACAACTTTCCGCAGCTAAATCATGTCAAGAAATGGTATCATATGTATCATGGATTCTCCTGGAGTAAAATCTTTCGGAGGTAAACTAGTCCCTCGTTCTTATCTCCGGGCTGGAACTGCTTCAGGGGACTCCAAAAATAGGATTAAGAAAGATCTTAGAATTGGAACGTACGAACGTTATACAAAACGGGCGCTAACAGGTGGCGGTATCCGAGACCGAGAAGCACGAGTGTGACATATTAGCGATATTAGAAGTCCAGTGGGAGGGTAAGGATAATGTCCGACAGGGAAAATAGGCTTTCTACTACAAGGGAACTCAGTTACACAATTTCGGAAAAGGATACTTCATTAAAAACATCATCCTTCCTGCTGTTCAGAATATAGAGTTCATAAACGACAGAATATCCTACGTTACGATATGCAGTCGATGGTACAACACTGTTTTTTTTTTTAAAAAAAAGTCTATGCACCGACCGATGAGGGTGATAGGATCGACCGAGATATATTCTTCGATGAGCCTGAAAGGATGTTTGACCGAATACCGAAGTATAATTCGAAAATTATGTTTGGTAATTTAAACGCAAGCGTTGGGAGGGCAGAAAATACAGACCTTCTATAGGCAAATACAACCTTCAGGAAAAGACCAACAACATTGGGGAAAAACTGATAATTAACGTAATTAAGGCAAACCTACTAGTAAAGAGCACGTATATTGAACACACACACAAATTCACATGGGTATCTCCGGATGGCAAAACCCTAAACCAGATCGATCACCTATTAGTAGATAGACGAAAGCACACCAACATAATGGACGTTAGGTCTTATACAGAGTAGTGGAAGGTGACACTGACCATCCATTAGTGATCACGAAAGCTATGCATCGCGAACAGTGAAAGCAAGGGATCAAGACAACTTAAATTCGAAGGAAAGCGATTAAATAATCCGGGCATTAAAACAGACTACCAACTCGAACTCTCAAATAGGTTCGAAATCTTAGCCGACTAGAGTAATAATAATGATGATATTAATAATGAAATTGATGTAAGTGAGATGTGGGAGGCAATTTGTAATATAGTGAATGGCGTATCGAAGGAACTTTTAGGTGAAAAAATCAGCAGTAAAACAAGCTTTGGTTAGAAGAAAAATGCCTTAAGCTTCATGGGGAACAAACACAACCAGGGCAACGATGGCTAAGTAGTAAAAGAGAAGCAAATACCAAGATTCAGGAAATAAAGAAAGACGGTAAAACAAATAACATACGAGATCCTTACAAAGGGGTAAACTCGTTAAGAAAAGGTTACCAGCCGATGTTAGGAATGTTTAAAAATGAACGTGGAGATTTTCAGGCCGACCCGACTAAAATTGTCGTTATGTGGAAAAAATATTTAGATAAACATCTTAATGTACACAACGGGGAACAAACAGATAAATGTAAAATCCATACTGCAGAACCGTGGATACCTGAACCTAGCTAGATCAAGATCGAAATGTCGGTAAAGAAATTGAAAATTTTCAAATCACCAGGAATATACATTATTCCAGCCGAATGAATTAATGCGAGAGGAACAAAACTAATCAACGAACTACATTGATTGATAAGTGCTTTATGGAGAAAGAAAGAGCTTCCAAAGGAATAGAAACCTCAATAATAGTTCCAATTTACAAAAAAATAATCGGACTGAAATAATCACCGCGAAATCTCATTATTTCAAACACGCCTGTGTGTATACGTAGATGAAAGAATTGGATATCATCAATGTGGATTTAGAAGAATGAGATCCACGTCTGACCAGATTTTCGCCTTCAGACAAATTTTGAAGAATAAATAGGAATACAATGGGACGGCTCAACAGCTATTCATTGATTTTAAGAAAGAACATCATTCTATCAAAAGGGAGAGGTCATAGATCATAGAGTATCTGGATACGATTTAGAATTCCGAGGAAACTTGTTCAACTATTGAAGATGTGTCTCATCGACCCCATAAGCAGAGTACGGATACGTAACAATGTGTCAGATAGTCTCGAAATTCACAACGGATTAAAATTAGGCGAGGCCTTATCAGTCACCGTTACTGTTTAACTTTGCGTTAGAATATAAGATTATGGAAATTAAAGAGGACAAAAGGGAACTACAAGCTTAACATTGAATGTTTTGAACCACGTTGAATGTCTTAAATCGACGCGGATGATGTCGATTTAATAGGAGACGATATAGATGCACTAGAAAGCAACACCGATTCCAGTAGAAGTGTGCGATGAGATAGGTCTACAGGTAAACATATATAAAACAAAATACATGATAGCAAGCTGAAACATAGGGAAAGAAGGAAATTAAAAGCTAGTAATTAGTAATGATGTCATAGAGAAAGTAAACAAATTTAAATACTTGGGAGCATACGTAACAAGCAAAAACGAAGTAACAGAAGAAATAAAAAGTGGCTTAGTTTCAGTCACAGCATATTTCTATTCAGTCCAAAAACTTCTAACATCGGGATTAGTATCAAGGAAATAGAAACAGAAAACATACAGAATGGTTATTCTGGCGGTAATACTTTACGGTTGCAAAAGTTGGAGTACGACCCTTGCAGATTAACATAAATTATGTGTGTTTGAAAATAAGGTTTTGAGAAAGATATACGGGGCAAAACGGGACGAGATGACTGGAGAATGGAGGAGACTGCATAATGAAGAACTTATTGACAGGACTATTTCGTAATGTGGATAGGGCACACATAGAAGGTAAAGCATTGTTCGGGAACTGTTGCACGTCATTGCTACTTCAATAGCTAACACAGTAATTATTCAACCATATTGATATCTACATAATTTTAAAGCTTATGAAACAGGCAACGAATATTATTTCGAACACGTTTTATATATTGTGAGTTTAAAACAAGCCACACCGTAAAACGTGTAAATATTGGAAGCAAAATATCGTTATTTTTGCGCTTTTAATCAAAATAACGGCAAAACTACTAAAGACAGCACACTACGCATGGTATACACTTGCGTAGGTTGGTATCTAGAAATTATAGCAAAAACATAATCATGTTGTTGTGTCTATTGGTTACGGATATATAATACAATTTCTGAAAGTATGTAAATTTGTAGTTTCTGGGGAATTGTGGGTAAGCAAGAGAGGGAGGGTCGAAGACTTTTGTTAAAAAACTTGCTTTATGATGCTGTAACAACTGGCAAATTTTCAGCTTTTTTTCTAATTAGTTCCGACAAAAGTCTATTTTTCGCATTTATCGTGGACAAATTGTTTGTGATATGGCATCGACCCGAGCAGTAAAGTGCACGTCATTATGATATTCCTGTGGAGACTCGCTTGTAAAAATGAACGAATTAGCATTCATAGCTCTAACACGGGAGCAATAAGTATTTCCAGTTTAGTATTTAAGTCTATATTCATGCCTTTACTTCGGGAATTGCCTTCGTAACATAAATGGACTTGTAAAATAGAAGCCAGACTGGAGTTCTACGATAGAATAGTTGTTAGAGTGACGGACAACAAACAAAACTGATGATTCTAGGTTTAAGTCCCACATCAGACCGTTGAACTGTTTCTCTCGCAGGCTTGATGTTGGCTCATCAACGTTCTAAAAAGACAGGTTTGTAGCAAAGTGGACCTGAAATGTTTGTAAAAACTTTGTCGTCCCTCAACTGACACCTTTGCTGAAAGAATGTAGCAAGATTGCAGACTTGCAATTTGAAACTTGCTGTAAACTTGGAGATTAGAAATCACAAACTTGTTACAAACTTACTGCAAGTTTGATGTGCTATCTGGGTTGTTCATATATATCACAATTTCTTGAAACAGTTTAATTCAATTACCTCCAAAGTCTAGCTCATTAATCTTTATACAAAAAATTATATTTTTAATATTTGCACTGAACAATATCATGGAATTTCCTTCTATCATTAAGGTGATTATGTGTAATGTGTGATTTTTGGCCAACATAATCACTACATGTAAGTTCAGATCAATGAGATAATTTAACAAGGAATTAAAGCACCACCGATGATGATATTGGTTGACCTAAATCATAGAAAGAAGATCGGGTAAAATCGGGTGAAATCCAGGAAGATGAGTTAAACTAGGTTCGGATTGAATCTCCGAGAAACTTGAGCAAGAGTAAGACCGGGTCACTGAAAGTTATTCCATTTGAATTTTGACACAAATATCACCCAATTCGCTTAATTCAAAACTAAACACACGATTTCACATAAAATGATCAAAAGAAGGTTACATGGAAAATATTTTGTTGCATTGAAGTCAGGGAGAACAAGTCAAACACGGAAGCTTCAAACAACATTGTACGGACCTGTATGTTGTACAAGTTTAAACTGAAAACGAACACTGTTGCAGAAGAAAGATGCCAGGCATTTGGTAGAGATATGGTAAATGAACAGCCAGTGCAACGGTAGTTTCACAAATCTAAAGACGGTGATCAATTCCTGCAGGGCGCACAGAGGTACAGGAAGTCCAAAAGACATAGATAATGAAGGACTCAAGGCAGCAATTGAGACAGATAATTACCAAACATGTTACTCACTTTGAGAAGCATTCAATTGCGGTGCGGATAGTATTCAACACTTCCATTATGTTAGGAAATTGTATATAAATGGGAATGGGTTCTGTATGAGTTAACGATGTTTCAGAAAGCGGCACAAAATATTCCTTTTGTTTGCTTTTTTTGTGGGGGGAGGATAAACCAATTACCGTGATACGTAAATACTTTACGATTCTCTGTGAGGCCATCATTATTAGCTGGCACCACATGAATCCGCTCGTAAACAGCCAAAACATCCATTACATCAACAGAAGATCATGTTTCGTGTTTGGTGGACTATTCGGGAATTGATGCCACCTTGCAGACAATCAATGCCACCTTGTATAAGAAACACACCGAGCGACCGTGGCTCTTGCCGATCCAGGTGGCCGCGCTAGCTAGTGTGGTAGTCTGGCAACTCAAATATCGCAGATTCCAATCCCGCCTCGGGCATGGATGTGATTTTAACTGTGCTGTAAGTATTTAGGTAAATGAGTAAGGTAAAGTTGAAAAGATTGACAGAATTAATTGAGTACGGAAAGGCCCGCTCAGGGCAAACAAATCTTTAAAAAAAAGTGGCTCAAAAGTAGAGCGTTGGCATAGTATTCGGGAGGTCGTGGGTTCAATTCCAGAGGCCGATCATCCTGTGTGACGTTTTCCAGTTTTTTTTTCTCTCTGACACATCTGGCAAATGCCGGGATGGTACCTTCAACTTAGGTCCTGACCGGCAACTCCCCTCATCCTTTCCCTACCCCTATCTCGGCCGTTAGATGCCTAAAGGCCATGAATAAAAAATAAAATGTCAAATTAAAATTATTAGGAACGTGTGCATCAAAAACTTAAATTCATGAAGTGACTGCTTGTCTGTGGCTGAGATGTCACTCTGCTACAGAACAAAACAATGTTATTTTTTGACTGAGTTGGTAAACGTAAATTCTTTTGTAGGTAATAGTAGGATAGCCACTATATATATTAATTTGCTTTTTCCAAGAAATGAACGCCACTCTTGGATAATGAAAGCAACACATAATACTATCAATAGCACTGCCACTGCTAACTAAATCAATGGTTTACGAAACTTGTACGTTCATCATCGTAGTAACTAACGTTCACATTATATTCTGGGCAAGACCAAACCAGTTCTCGCAACGAACATCTAGTTCGTTAATATTCCTGCTGCTACTACAGACACTTAAAATCTACTTTACTGTTTCATTTAAAGTAACCATTTATTCTGAATGATGTTTACCAACTGTATGAATTACAGATCCGTACCAATATAACACCAGCAAAAACTTCTTGTAAGTTCGAAAGAAACAAAAAAATGAGGCATTATTCCATCATTACATTCATAGTTCAAATTCAGTCAGTTTTACCTCAATTCAAATAATTGTCGATACAAGTGAAAGTAAATTTTCTTTTAAAAGAAATATGTTTTTCAATACAAATTTAATGTATCTAACATTTTCAAAGTATAATAATTTATGACAGGTCATATGGACATTCAAAGGACGCTATTGGGTGCATTATTAGATAAAAAAAAATACGACACAATTTATTTGCGATGATGCGCCGTGAGCTATACAATCGAGGTTTGTCTCATTTACTTTATAATTTTTCCTGTGGCGAGACGAGTGTCCCGGCCACCGGGAAAGAACTGTTTGATATCTCGAATTAGATGGTGCGATGTATCGACATGGTTATGTCGGAGAAAAGTGAAGCTGCAGGTTGAAAATTGCAAATTATTTATATAAAAGGTCTTGACAAGGAGTGTATGACACGTAATTCGTTAAATCGCAGGGCAGAGACCGACAGAAAATGAAAGTAAGAAGATTCTAGCTATTTATATCAAGAAATGTTGAATAATCGGCGTGCTTTACACACAAGGGCATTCACATGGCGAAATGAACTTGGTAATTATATTTCACGCTTACTTAGCGGAAGAAAGAGGTGAAGTTTATACATTTAAGGGTGATTAGGAGCGATATGCTAGTTGTATCCATAATGTGAATACAGTTAACACTGTAACAGTTCTTCCACGAAAGTTTCACCTGGCGAGTCTCTCGACGAATGTCCCTTGACGATTCTGCTCTGCCTCAGAAACCATAACACTGTCCATAAAGGCAAAGAAAATCTACCACTGGTTCACCTTGTCCACATGGTGAATTTTATAGTGTTCCTGTCGTGGCCGAAAGGTTTCACAAACAAGTTGGTTCGAAGCGATTTCAATCAAACAACGTTATGTATTATTTTTATAACACCAGAAAAGTTTAAAGGCAAAATAAAATATAACTGGAGTAGCACAAGTTGTTAAGGCGTATAATACAATTAAGTTTTGTTGATGCAAATTCTCCACTCGATATTTGTACATAAATGCATCAATGCCCACGGCACGTTGAAATTCAGTTTGCTACAAATAGGCAATGATATTTGATTGAAGTTAAAATACGTTAGAAAATATTAATAGAAAAATGTCGATTCGAGTTTGACGTTTACAAAGACGTTCACGAACACTAGGCGCAACCACTTTATCATCTGTTACTGTCACGTGCTCTCAAGCAATGGAGTACTATACTAAACGAGCGTTAATGTTCCGAGGTCTGCTTGATGGGATCCGCCGTTCAATTCAACTGGGTAGTTCTCCAACGTCACTTGGATAATTTTTTTCACATCACATGAAAATAGTTTAAAGACAAACGCATACATAAACGTTCATTAATACTTATGAATATTTCACAACGCTTCGACATTTATGTAACGACACTTCGGAGAGCGTTTGACTATACTTTGTCAATTGCCTGATGACGTAATGACGATTGTCCACCGTTACGTAGACAATCTTCCTGCAAAAATATTGGTGTGAGAGACACGAAGTTTGCACCTCAGGAGACAGATTCGGTCTAAATTTCCATACAACCATCAGCAGTATAAAATGTAATCTTACCCACAAGGCATTGAGCGGAAAATTCGGTCTATTCACGTAATAACTCTTAAAACTTACTTACACAAGGAAATTATAATACAAAATCGACCTTATTAACATTTATCGAGTACAAAGGGCTTATGCACGTGACAGCGTATACCCGTACATATTACGAAAAAAGGAAATAGAACATTGCAAATCGGATTACCCCGTTTCTAAACACAAAGAAAACTCAAGAAAGCAAAATAATTTCAAAGAAATATATCGACGCCATTACTAAAATATACGAAAGATCATTATAAAACCTTCGGGAAAAGCCTAAAATAGTTAGATTATTAAAAGAAAAAA
The DNA here is from genome assembly GCA_022664845.1 of Lepisma saccharinum. Taxonomy (NCBI): domain Eukaryota; kingdom Metazoa; phylum Arthropoda; class Insecta; order Zygentoma; family Lepismatidae; genus Lepisma; species Lepisma saccharinum. Next base: position 21,412 of record JAGDQP010020454.1, on the reverse strand, counting down.
TGTTAATTGTTAACTACAGCATGATTAAAGGCACAAAATATTTTATATTATCCTTTAATTAAAATATACGTGTAATCAAGCAAAGAAGCTTAGAATTGGTAGCACTTTTTTTAACAAAGACGAGCATTTCAGTATGATCTATTGTGGAGGATATTCATTCCGATCACAGCTCCTGTGATACACACAGAAACTATTTCTGAGCACGAACAAATCAGAAGCTAACTTGGGTTAAACAGGAAAATAGAACTTTTCAGTGGACATTTTGCCTAAAGGAACTAAAGATAATAATGAGTTACATATGATATTTAACGAGTTGCGTGACTGAACATAGAAAAGCAAATAAATGTTTCATATGACAAAGTAACAAAGGGGCTAATCGGTAATAGGACTCCAACAATGAAAAAGTCATCATAAATCATATATACAATATTATCAGAAAAATAATTTGTTTTCCGATAATTGGAATTTCAAAATTATTTAGAGTGAAGCTTTGAATCTTTGCACCCTTTCGGTACAAATTCTTTCCTACGCCAATGTGCAAGCCAACATTTTGAATATTTATTTTTAAAAAATACATATAATTTCTTCACATATAAATCATAATGTCGGTAATTCTAAACTGGTGTGTTACGAGTACAATGTATTTTGATATGAAATTAGCACATGGCAGAGGGAGGGGGTAATTTTCCTGGTGTGACAAGTTTTTGGTAGATTTTAGGTTGTAATAAGCAGTAGTTAGTCTCAGACAACTATATATAAGGATAAACGTCTTACCCAGTGGCCATAGCTCAGTTGGTAGATCATATAAACTTAGCATTCAATTAGCATTGCTTCAATGCTAACCTGACAATATTTTTAAGGTCTATCCTTAGCTATACCAGGCCAATACCATTGTGGTATCTTGAAACTAGACCCCGAAAAAGTTTACTTCCCATATCCCTCTGCTCTAAATCATTACGATTTGAATCAAAAACTCCTAAATTGCATATATTTAGCTAAATTCAATTAAATTTCTTCTCTTTGTCATTAAAGTTTATTATAATTGTGATAGAAATGGGATGCCATGAAATTTGAATACCATAAACATGTTGAGAGATATACGTATCCGGTGGTACATTAGACACACACTTATAAATTTGCCGCATGACAAAAAAATTGATAACCAATGCCATACTGTTTCGAAATGGCAAATGTGTTAATGCCAGTCGTTCACTTTATTCCATAACATTTTACTTATATTTGAGAAGAAAATGTTTTCTAAATGTGCGATTGAAATGGACAAAGCCTCAATGAAAAGTCTTCCTCTCTTAAGTTGACACAATTCCACCGAAACGACAATCGCTATCTTTTTTCGGGAACAATAGCAGAACGAAAGTGCCTAAAATGCTTAGAGTTGATAACCTTGCTGTGTTTTACGAGTACTTCTTTTAAAATCAAGTGGACTGGTTCCGCTGATAAATTACGAGTAACGGTTTCACAAACATCATCACTTACCGTTCTATTAATCTCTGGTTTACAATTCAATAACATTCTGATTTTATGGTTTTCATATAATCATATAGCACGTCATATAATACTAACATCAGAATGTCCGGAAGTTGTAAGTTCCAAATGAACGTTTATTATCAAACATAAATAGACACTAAATTAAGAGCTTCTGTGAAATGATAGTGTTGGGTATTTGTTATGTTCCAATTAAGTAAGGCATTATGAAGGTATTGTCAAACTATAGCATCAAAGATGTCACCGCATTGTAATCATAATAAAATATGAACCATAAGTTCTTGCAATGAAAATTGCGTACATGTAATATGCAACGAAAATTTATGGCATTGTCATTTTTGGCTTTTACTGTATACGTATTGCAGATGCTGAGATGATGATCGCTTAAAAGCAGAAGGGGTTAACTGAAAAGAAAGTTAAGAACTTAAAGACGTTTTAGATCACCCGTATATAAACGGGAAGGCTATAGAAATTATCCCATCTTGGATGGGGTATTCTGTACCCCATTCCCGTAGATCATAGAGAGATGAGTGATACCGCGTTCGAATCGTCTTGGTCTGAAAGTATGGGAAAAATTATAACTTTGACCTTTCTATAGCTTAGGATTCTCCAAATCGTTCATATATTTATATGAGTTTTGTTTGTACTCTCCCTAGATCTCAGTAGCTACAATTCATACAGAGATGAGTGATGCACCGTTTGAACCGTCGTGGTCTTAAAGCGTGGGGAAATTATGATGACCTTTGATTCTAGAGCTGACAGATGCTTTCTAATAGCTGAACTGGGTCACTGTTCTTGGAACGTCATCCTCATTTTTCAGTGTTTAACCGGAAAGTTGGTTTTGTTGGCTGCGAAAAGGACGGTAGTCTGTTGCAACAAAATTTAGTGAAATCGCCAGGTGGAAGAGTTTATCCCAGCTACATTCCTCGATCTTAGCACAGGTCCTTCTTACCATGTGGGAACGCGCGTTATTACCGTGGATGAGCACACCCTTGAGATTAAACAGAACAGGACGTTTCTTCAATAATCCAGTCCGAGGGGTTCAATCTGCTGACAGTAGAAATCTGCATTGATGGTCTCGCTACGCGGAAAGATCTCCAAATGTATTATCTCACGGATATCCTAGCAAACACTTAACATAACTTTGCAAGGGTGGAGATCCGTTTTGGCAAAGTTCCTGCACCCTTTCCTCTAGGTACCGTTTGCATTTAATGTTATGATAGAGGATTCACTTTTCATCCCGTGTAACCATTATGTCCAGAAATGGTTCACGTCTGTGACGGGGGAGCAGGGAACTGCAAATGTCAACTAGCTGCTGCCTCTGTTGAGGCATTAACGTATAGGGTACCCATTTTCGAAGTTTCGACACGTACCCGAGGTCCTGCAGATGAAGATGAACTGTCGAATGGGTGACATGGACATCGCTGGCCAGTTCTTCATAAGTTTGCATTGGATTTGCCCCTACCGCCGCTCCCGCTGCACAGGTCTAACTTCTCGTAGCTTATGGGTGAGACTAGTGTCCCTAGACCGAAACCTCTGAAACTACCTCTGGCACTTTCGCATATCCACAACACCCGAAGCATATACGGCTATGATATTTCGTGCCACTGTGTTGGCTGTATGCCCCTGGTGAAATTCATACAACATGACATGCCGTGTCATACAAGATGACAAGCCGGATGGAAAGATACCATTGGAGAGACCAAGACGACATTGGGAGTATTATTAGAAAGGATCTTCGGGAACTAGTTGTTTGTGATGAAAACTGGATTGATCTTGCTCAAGAGAGAATCCTGTGGAGAACGTTTGTTACTGCGGCAAAAAAAAAAAAAAAGTGAGATTCGTAAGCCATAGAATAAGTAAGTAAGTATGACATGCCGTATGTGGTTCTCCGACACTGACATGATCAAACACAAGTCACACTTCCAAAACGTTGAGTAGACCGTTCTCCTTCAACACACTGCTGCACAATGAAGAAATAACTTTTCTTCAAAAAAAAAAAAAAAAGTATTAAACACGTTAAAACCTATCCTCCGCAATACGGGATTTTGATAATTGGCTCTTTTTTTTTCTATTAACTTAACTAGTCCTAATTGTGAATAGTAACTCTTTGTGGAAGCCATAGAATGTTTGAGAAACGGATGTTAAATTGGAAAGATTCAGATTCTTAATACAAGGATTCGGCACTTAGCTAAATACGAGGAGCAGGGAGTGAAGCAGGTCCACACTCAAAACACAGTATACTTCCATTACATGAAAGGAATATTTCTCGTGAAACGTCTAATACGCATGGAAAATTCCAAGAACGTGTACTATACAATGAAATATACATTAAATATGTAAGTGTCCCTCCTTAAAAAAAATCAGTTATATTTTAATGTTACCAATATATCGTTTTCTACTTTTCAATAATTCTGCATATTTGTAATTATTTTAAACTTATACAAATGTAACCTTTTTCTAAGTTTGTGAATATTGTCTCTGTATATTAGGAAAGTTGCATGCTTATTCCTGAATTATGCGGAGTATTATTTCCCACGGGAATATTTCTGGTACGGTATATTTCCGATATTCCAGGAATGTTCCTAAACCATTTTCGGTTAAAACGGAATATCCTGCGCTCTGTGTGTACACCAGTCTGTCAGCTAATATTGAACACAACAGCTTCAAAACGACGAGGAAAGTCAATGAAGAGATTTGTTTCTAGATAAAAAAAATATATGTTTACTTCATCCAGATTTTGTCAGCTAAAGTCGTTTGTTCTATCAACCAGCCTACAGAGATATTCGAGATGAGCTCTAGGATTTACTGAGAATCCTGCGTGGGCACATTAAGGTATTTAATGTCTCTGACCTTGGTCTACTTTGTATTTCTTTCGGATAATAAGATGGAAATGTTTAATGGCATGTGATCGGTAAATTCTTCATGCTTAAGACTTCATACTTTTTGGTTACCATTTGTTATTTAGACAAATATTGTCTATTTTTCTGATTATTATATCTAATAATTATATAAAGGACCGTTCAAATGGCACTTCAACTACTCTAGTATTTCCTGAGTTGAAATTTGTCGGAGTTCAGATATATAGACAGACAGACAGAGCAGGGTACAAGACTTCCCACCATTTTTGAAAGACAAAAAGTTTACTTAAACTAATAATTTATCCCAGCTAAAATGTAAAAAAAAAAAAAGCATCTGTAATGTCCATAACCCTGTAATTGAAAATTTATGTCACTGCTTTGATATTGGTTCTAACGGCGGTGGCAGTTATGTTGCTACTAACATGTGTGTCGCATCTATCAACTCTATTCAATGAAATGGAGTTCCACGTACTACGCCCACTATTCACTCTGCCATCCTCATTTGCTTAGCGCTTTCAAGATATCATTCAAACGTCGCTTTAGTGTCAAAAGACCCTGATTGGATTCAGGAAGTACGAGATTCTATTTTATGATTAATAGCTGTAGTCATGAGCTTCATACATAGGATAATCACCTGGAGTCCATGCAAAAGAGTGTTAGAGTAATAATATCTGTAGTTACCAGAGTTTTCAAACATGACCGGGACTAATGAAATGTTTAAGAAAGTGGAAAGTTTACATACCTTCCAAGCATGTAATTTAGTAGTAATGCCCTGCGATGCAATTCATCTTTTCCACCGTTCAACAAACTGTTTTATGCTCTTTTTAAAAACAAAATGTCTTTGATGGGTGCATATCCACTTCCGTAAAGCTGTGATGAGAAATCTGTCCTGAAAATGGCTTCCCGCTAGGTCATGTTTTAGATTTGTAAACATGTGATAATCGGTATTTTGTTAAAAGTTCATGGACAAAAGTTGCCGTTCAAAAGTTTGTCATTCTAAAGTTCGCAGCTTCCATAATTAGCCGGTTCAAGAGTTCAAGTGGTTCAAAAGTTCGCGGACAAAAGTTTGCCATTCAAATGTTTAACAGTTTTATTAGTTTACATAAAACTAAAAGAAGTAAAGATTTTTGCAAAATATTTGGTTAATCTCATATATGGGACCTGGACGTTCAGGTATTACGTATTCACAGTTTTGATCCCTCCCCTTCTAAGCAAAAATATGTAGATGACTGACACATTCTCTTAAGCTTACGTAAGAGTTGTCAAATGGGTTATTGTTATTTGGTAGTCCAAAAAACCTTTACATATCCTCCTTACGTAAACATTGCTTTGAAACCTCTTCCCATTATCAGAAACAAGTATGAATGCGTGAATTCCTTCCCTTGAATGCTCATTCAATACTTCGAAAGTAAGTTTATATAGCTCTCTATTAACATATCTACGCATTCTCTCTCTCTCTCTCTCTCTCTCTCTCTCTCTCTCCCTCCATCTGAATTCAAGTACTGTCTTTTGTAAGCTCATTACATTCTTAGTTTTATATAAATAAATGTGAACCATCGAAGTTTTGAATGACGAACTTTTGAACGGTGAACTTTTATCCGCGAACTTTCGAACTAGTGAAATTTTGAACCAATCGAACTTTTAATTGGCGAACTTTTGAACCGTCGAACTATTGGAGCTGCGAACTTTTGAATGTCGAATTGTGAATGTTTGAACAAAACAACAAAGGAAGATATGCAACAAGGAATGTGACAACTTGTTCCACCTGAGTTGTCCGATGCTGTTCACGGTCCATTGGACCGTTTATTTTCTGTAGTTACCCTGAAGAAAACAAATACAATCTCAAAATTTCTTCATCTTTGTTGGGCATATGTGAATACCTGAGTACTAAAAATTTTACTCGCATTACGAACTAAATATATGCCATTTGAAATTTGAAATTTATACTGTAGGTACTTTCTCAACGTTCTTGCTGGCTTTATTTATTGTATATTATTTAGTTTAACAATTTAACTTATATTTCTTAGTTTCACTGGGTTCGCTATATAAGCAAATTAAAGTGCATTTTCCCTCGAACTTTCAGAGAAAAGTATCAGAAAGGGTTATTATTCTTTGCCAATTCAGCATTTGCTCGAGGCTCAGGAAAATCTAAGATTAGAATTGCTTATTTTAGTTGACTTAGAATTTAGTCTAACAGCTTTAATCCCATTGTTGAACATCACACTGTACTCCTTTATCCCATACGTGTTTTGCTAGAGTCCATTCTGATAAATATGTAACATTTTCAGAAAATATCACTAATATGCTCTCTACAAAGCGTGTAGGTTCTAGATCTGGAATCTCTTTCTCATATTCGATGAACAGTCATGGAAGAAGCTCTCTGGTGACAGTGGGAAAACTTCCATTCAGCTACAGAAACGAATTTTTTGGCAGAAATGTATACAATCAGTAAAGCAGAGACTCTATGACGTGTACTACGGCAAAAAACACAATTCTGTGCTTCTAATTATACAAATTTTGAAAACCATATTTTAAAAATTTGGAAAAATTTAACTTCCTTCCAATCACATGCTACCAACCGTTTACTTACTCTTCTTATATTTGGTTTCACAGTTGTTTCTTTCAAGGCATCATTTTGTTAATATTATCATGTTTGACCGTTCGAAACATATATTAAATTGCGGGCAAATAAGTGTTTAGTGCTATTGATGTTTTATATTTCACGTCACAAGTCATAAAGCAGAGGGTCAAAGAAGCTCTTCAATAAGATGTCTTTGAGAGTCCATGATATAACTTGGTATTAAATTACTACACATACAGGAAAATACGTTGTTGGAATTTAAATATAATTAGAGAGACATTAAAAAATTTGAAAATATTGGAAATTTTCACCTACATCATTTTTCCAGAACTGTAAACTTCTACAAGAGTCCTCTAGGTTTAAAGTATGTTCCTCGTTTTTGATGAAATTAGTCGAATGGTTTTACAATGATTTGTCCGAATCCTGTAGGACGATATTTTACATTTTAATGACCTTTTTGGACCACTTTGGATATTGGTATCCCATACTTGGCAGAGGTGATATTTATTTTTTGTTGCATACCTTCCTATAATTATGCCCTGCACCAAATTACATTTAATGACAGAGATTGTCAAATCCAATTTTGCTATTTATTAGGTTGACTGGACGCAAGTTTTCTAAATAGTGTATCCAACACTTTCTACGAATTATTAGTAAATAATGTAACCATACAATTGATAATAAAAGCGTAATCGATGTAGCGAGATATAATTTTCCCTTCTTTCAACCTGTAGGCCTATATCCGCAATTAATTTTCAAATTTATTTGTAACTAAAGAACGTTTCTTCCATAAGCATTTTACATTTCCTCATTTCTTTACGGGTTTTACATTGAAACTCGGATAGAATTGTTTAAGCATTTAAGCACATTCTCCAGCTAATGTTTGAAAAGATTTTAATCCCTTTTCTTTGAGAGAAAATCCTAAAAAAAAAGGGAATAAATAAAATAAAAAGATAAACACGTTAATTACATTTCCCTTTGTTCGCAAGTACTCATTCATCTTTTATTTGCATAAAAGTACCTCTGCATTTTCTTTGTGTTGTTTAATTGCTTTTCTTTTTCTTTTTTTCAAAGGGGAAAACTTTCAGCTCTTGACCAATTTCTCTTAAACGCATATCATTAATCAAGGCTTGTTAGAAAGTTTGTGTTTCAGATTAATTATATGTTCCTAACTTGCTAATACTTAATGTTGTCCTCTTATATCTTGGAAGAAGATTTAATTTGTGTTGATTAATCTCCAAACAACAACTTCGCAAAGTTTATGTAAATATTTATTTTGTTAGCAATGAAAAGAATTTTGCAAAGTTTCGTAAAGTCCTTTTACATCATCGTCGTACATTGAAGTGCTTATCCAAAGTTGGACGTTTTATAAAACTTAATATTAAAAGCAAAATATTAAAACTAATATTAATTTGAAAGAAAACGAATGTGCTCTTCCGAAATCAAGATGGCCAAATGATTCCTACTTAAAATTTTCGTTTACGATGTTTTCCTTTTTCTCTTTACATCTATATATTATAATACATAAGTTTAACAGTTTTAAGATTCTTATTACTGGTATAATTAATGATCAATAAAGTTTCTGTACCCAACCTTACCAAGAGCTGTTGATTCGCGTTTTAGTCACCCGGCCATTCTACATTACGTTTTTTTTAGTTTATATCCATCTGTTTACAAGACGAAAGGCACAAAGCTAGCCCATAGGAAAGCCTGACACCTGTTACAATTTACATAGATACAGCGAGAGCTACGAGAAATAATTTTTTGTAGCCTATGATTGTATGAACTATACAATTCTAATTCGTAAAACTATGAAACAAAGATAAAAAAGAGCTGTGAATACCAGTTAACATAAGGTTGAAATAACCTGTTTTGTCTGTGTTAAAAAAGTTTAATGCACTAATTCGAATTCACAATGTTTAACCCTTAAATGCTCCTCGTGGGTTAAAATGACCAGCTTCTACTAATTTTACATTATTTTCTTCAGTTCACAATGGTTTGAGGTGTCTTTAAATCTTTCAACGTTAATTTAGCTCATTTCCTGACATTATGCAATGACGAAAATTTGCACAGCGACATAAGTCGGGTGACAATACAATATTATATTGTTACATTTATATATTTCTCTTTATTTTAAAAGCATATTTTAATATATATACTAGCCTGCAGCTCTGTGTCGTTTGACTGGCAGCAAAACGGTTTAGGATTAGGGTAAAGAGTTAATTTGAAAAGAACATTTTAAAGACACCTTTTTAAACAATTCGTACTAAAAAGTAAATAATAATTTTGTTTACGTATGACTAAAAGGAAAAGCATTGGGCGCGCTCTCATATCAGTAATTTTATAAATTATTCAATTAGTTTGTTTTTTAGTCATGCATAAACAAAATTATTTTTTACCTTTTAGTACTCCAGCGGTCACTCCACCGGTCCCCGACGTCCGATAAACCTCCAAGTGAACTGCTGATCCAGGACGGTTCATACCCACCGTTAATCCAGCAGATGGAGCCTATCTCCATTAAGGACGTGTCGTGTAGAAATAGCTTGATCAGCATTCTCTTAGAGGTGTATCGGGTGTCGGGACCGGGCGAGTGGCCACCAAGCTCTCCGGATCACACACCTCTCGAATTCTACCTGTGAGGTCCATCCATGGTGTACTCCATCAAGATTCGGAATTTACAGCATCCGGTGCAGCCGATTGAGGGTGCATGTGGTGCCGTGAGTCCAGAAATATTGTTGGCTGTGCATGAGGAGATGAAGAGGCGTGTGGCACAGACCATTGTTGCACAGGGTGTCATTTCGAACATGTGTTGTAACGGTATACAGAGTGAGAAAACAAACCATAATTAGTCAACGTTTCGTGACAGGGCAAAACGGACAGCGGCATTGAATTCGTGGGAAAAGAACTGATAATAAAACATGTGTCTCATGCCTACGTTCCCATTTAAAAAATAAAGTGATATTCAATATGGCGGACTTGAACATGGCGGTCGTGGTAGTCACTTGTGCTTTTGCGCTTGCCTCACCACCAAGCATCATTTCTGGCCAATGTGTGCCTCCAGCTCAACATCCTTTTACGTGACAAGACTGTTACGTGAATTTGCATAGACTGTATCAGAAATAGAAGTGATTTCATCCGTGGGAATTGTTTAATTGCAAGATTGTTAAATAGACAACCAACATGACAGTATAAATGTGGGCTAAAAAATGGCATGCCAGGATATTCCTCTATTTGGAGGAAGAAAGTTGAAGTCCTTGAGCATCGTTTACAAAAACACAAGAGAGTTAGGCAGAAATTTTATTCACGTTAAGTTCTAAGAGATGGCAATTAAAGCAAAGGAAAGTAAAATAATAATATAGATATCATTATTAAATCCTTTAAAAAGGTTATTATTTTATCATTTCTTTCTTTCTTTCTTTCTTTCTTTCTTTCTTTCTTACTTTCTCTCTCTCACACACACATGCCCGCACCAGCACGCACACACACACGTTAAGCTCTGGAACACTCACACGAACATAAAGAGTGAGTGTGCGTGAGAGAGTAGTAATAAGTAATAGAAAAATAAAGATGAAGAGAGAGAGAAGAAATACGAATATTATATGTACAAATTAAATATTAATAATTGCTTTCGTATACAAATAGGGGCTTCTGAATGCTAGGATATATATATATATATATATATATAAAGCAGGTCTTGCCTGCGAGATGTGCAAGGTAGCACGGTGCGTCCGAAGCAATCTGTGCGGCGGGAGCCTCGAGATAACGTAGCCCCCGATTAGCGCAGGGCATACACAATATAGCACCTTATCTTCTGTTTTTAAATTCAATTTTCAAATTTTCTAACCTCTCTACAAATTTGAATTTTTCGCCAACATAAATGAAACAATTACCATTTTGTAGAGTTTCAAACAATGTTCAATTTAGACATAAAAAAAAGGTTATCGTAGGTGCAAAATTCCGATCGAGATATAGCTAAACAACAAACAAAACACACTTTAATTTATTTTGAGGTTAGATTGACATCTCTTAGGCTGAAATTGGGTGAAGAACCATAATTGTTGATGCTCAATATGGTAGTATTTTTATCACGATTTCTTCTGAGGCACTTTTCACCAGCTTACCCCTGCTAAACTCTTTCGGCGTGCACTTAGGTTTAAGCAATTTATAGAACAAAGCTGGTTGCTTACAAAGGTCAGCTGAACTTAGTCATTCATGGCTTATGTCTTGTGTTGACAAGATGGCGTAGGGGTAACGTACTGGACTTTTCAATACTAAAGCATGCCAACATACATTCAAACTCTATTGAAACCAAGAAATTTCTACAAAGGGATCGTGAAGAATCAAATCATAACTTCTCATATAAAACGAAGAACCCTTCAGAATATGGAATCAAACAACTTAGTCACAATAGAGACGTAGACGATTTACAAATGTTGGTTAGGAAAAGCAAAATTAAATATATGGGAGTTTCAAAGACAATTAAGAACACGTTATTGATATGAAGTATATACGTAGTTCTCATGCTATTGTTCTTAGATAGAAACACTATACCATTTATTAAGCAGCATTTACGCAGCAAGCCTCAGACTTTCAACAGTTAGAGCTGGGTTCGATTCTTGACCAGGTAGTGTCTTTTGCGCATCAAATAATGGCTGGAAACAGAGATTAATCTCCGGTTCGAGAACTTACAAGGTATAAATGGCGTGAATATGAGTAAAAAGTGTGTGTGTTCTTTAGCATGATCATAATTTAGTTCTCATATTTTCATTGATCTTTCTCTCTCCCTGTCTTTTCTGACATTTTCTGCTGATGCCTTTTGCTTTTTTCTCTTCTTCTCTTCTTCTCTCTCTCTCTTCATGTTTATTTTTTCTATGGCTTATTGCTACTCTCTCACTCACACTCTTTATGTGTGTGTGAGTGTTCCAGATTTAAAACGTGTGTGTGTGTGAGAGAGAGAGAGAGAGGGGGGGGGGGAGAGAAAGAAAGAAAGGATAAAATAATATTCTTTCAAAGGCATTACTTTTATATTTAGGAACACAAACAGTTATCCTTATCCTTTCCACCCCTCTCTCCTTCTCTCTCTATGTATGTATGTGTTTGTGTGTGTGTTTAAACAAGATAAGTTATCTTGCCTAAGATAATGATTCATCCTGCATGATGTCCATATTATTATTTTCTGTTCTTTTGATTTAATTCCTATCTCTTAGAACTTAACGTGAATGTAATTTCTGCCTAACTCTTGGAATATCTTGGCATGTCATGTTATAGCGCACATATGTACCTTCATGTAGGTTGTCTAACTATTAGGCGTACATTGAAACAATTCTAATGGAGGAAATCACTTCTATTTCTTATACATCCAACCTCCATTTAGTTTTGTAAGTCGATACGAATATTTCATTATGAATGTTCCTTGTACCTCTTTTGTCATGGAGTCGCTCCAACTGTTCTCGGTTGTTGCGCGAATATGAGGTTAATACAGTAATGGAGTCTAGTTATTATGAAGTTAACAATTAGTTTTAATTATTAACATTATTAAAATATAGAAGATTGTTCCTCTCTACTGTCGTGTGAACAACCCCAGTACCACACCAATATTGGCTGATATCAGTAGTGCATGATTTGAGATTTCGAAAGATGCTGTTATTCAATATCTACCAATATCCAATGGCAATTACTTTTCTCAATACTGATGCTGATAGGTCCAGATAGTGATCTCTATCGGAAATCACTATCTATCGCTACTCTTTTAATAAAACAGAATTGAGCATATTTGTACATTAATTTTAGGAGAAAGCATGATCTTGATTGTATCCTGTGTTTATTATATTACGCGTCTAATTTTCTAGTCTTCATTTATAGTTGAAAATTTTCTCATTTCTGCGATTGGATTCGAACATACAAGTCCGTGAAATATGTCCCTTGTCTTACCTCTTCTGCCAAGAACCCATTCTTGAAGAATAATATAGAGGGTTAACCACTGATAATTCGTATCTACATGAGGACCTGAGTTCACATTCTTCCGAAGTTCACATTCTCTCTTTTGGCATTTGTTTGTTCGTCGGTATCTGTGTTCCAAGGATTATCCACTAGCATCAATATTACATCCTAGTGCCACCACAGAAACTCATTTTTAATACCAAATAATATCCGCTGAATTAAATAACACACGGAGGGAGACCTTGGACTGTTTTTCGTTCCTCCTGAAAAATATACTCCTGTGGACTTGGAGTGTTTTTCAATTCATGGTCTCCAATTTTTGCCACCTAAAGTTCTTGTTGACGGTTTATTGAAAGAAGAAACATTGGCGGAATTTTTAAATAAAAAGACAACACCAACTTTAGGCGACAAAAGTTTAGATACGAGGTATTATTGGCTAACCCTCGATATGTCAATTATGCATTTCATTAGCTTGTACATGGAATATGGTGACATTGACAGTCTTTTCATTACAAAATATCTTTATGAATACAACATCGAAAAGTTTTATATACGTTTTTTATAACATGTTTTATTATTTCTCCATGACTTAGACATTCTAAAACACACACGGTATTGGCCAGTGTCGGTTGATATCACGAAATGATATCGCCATCACGTGATAAATATGTAAATCTTAATATTTTAACCTGCCTAGTTTTTTTTTTTTTGCACCTTTTCTGGTTGAAGGACAAGTTTTCTTTTTAATGTCAAGAATGCCCCTGTAAAATGTTGCATGTTGAAATATCATCACAATGTGAACCGATGTTTAGTTGCAACAGTTAAACATGATCGATATCCGCGTTATAGATCAAGTATTGGGTCGTAATTCTTGTGGTGCTATGGTCAATTAAAAAAAAAAGTAGAATTTGAGTTTGAGTGTGCATTGTTGGCATTAGAAAAGTCTACCACTTTCAAATTTTAATATACAGATTCTCAAATGAACACATTTATATTTCTTTAATGTAAAGAATAGTGAATTTACTTCCGTATTAGAGACTTTCTAAAGTTCACAAATTTGCCTGGTTTCCTCAAATCTTGTAAAGTTCATTTAACTCATTTCCCGACGTCATAGAATGAAGATATTTTTGCAGTACGACGTACGTCGGGTGACAATACAATATTCCATTGTTACGTTCATATATTTCTATATTTTAAAAGCATATTTTAATACTTTTTTTAAAAAAATACGGACGTGTTTATCCTAAAAGTATACTATAAACGATGTTGCGTTTGACTGGTTACAGAACACTTTAGGATTTTGGTCAACAAGCAAAAGCTTGGGGAAAAGTATTCAAACTCCAAAACAACTCGAACAAAATATAGTATAATGAAACCTTTTAAAAATATGCTTTTCTAAAACAATTCGTAGTAAAAAGTAAATAATACTTTTTTTATGCATGAATAAAAAGAAAATATGGGGCGCGCCAATTCAAGAATTTTTAGTTACTGTATATGAGAGCGCGCACAAATCTTTTTAGTCATAAAAAGGTAAAACTGTCCCCTGTGGGGTACGCACGCGTCCTGAATGGCGTATGAGAGATGTGGGGGTAGCGCTCCACATATTCTCGAACTACGTTACGAAGTGAGGTGGGGTGGTCAGTCCCATGCATAATCGCCTTTATCTTTCCAAGGTGCCCATGAGTATCGAGGACACTCTGGTAATCAACCTGATAGGCTAAGTGCACCTCATAATGCCTGGTATGGGAACAGTGCGAGAAAAGTATCTAGTGTCCTGCACGGTATTTGAATCCTGATTCTTAGTCAGGATGCATAAACATTTTTTAATTATTTTTTTTAAAAGAAAAGTATGTCTTTATTTTTTAAAACCTATTGTGATTATGCATATCTAAGCTGTACCACACAATACAAGTATAGAGATTGACATGTACACACTTCCTGTTCAATAACATTATTGGTTAAAATGGTTATTTTAAATTCGATGTTCACGTTATTTGTAAACGTGTCAATTATTGGTAATTATAATCATTAAATTTCCCTTTGAAATCGCAGCTTACCTTACATAATATATTCTTGGGTAATACACGAGATAGAAACTGTTTCATAACAGACACTATACAATGTGTACAAGCTCCTAATTAGTAAGAAGAACTTTTTAAAATGAACATCTAATTTACAATTTCCCCTATCATGTTTCTGCTGCAGCAAATCATGTTCTTATTCTCCATTCAAGGTGTATAATTTAAATCACAAAGAAATCAGAATGTCAAACAAGAAGCATAATATATTCCTAATTATTAAAACAAGAATAATGCTCCATACAAAACAGAAAATAATAGTTTGACAGAGATAATCTATCCTAATTATAATTAGTAGGTAAGAAACGTTACTAAAATTTAATAAAAAAACATTTTGTTTTCAAATATTCTCATTTATCAAAGCAATCAGTTTTCAATATTATATTTCAGCAAATACTCTATCTACAAAAGACAGAGATTTCATAAAAATGAAGAAAAAAGTCAGACAAAAGAATACGAAATTGTTAAAAATAAATTTTACAAACATTTTTCTCATGCTGTAAGCAGTCGTCTCACATCTTTAACGACGTTAATCACCTTTGACTGTGAGCTTTCGTATATATATATATATATATACACAGCGTGTTTTTGAACTATACCGACACTGTTTTGGAGGTGATTCCTTGCAACAAAACAAGATGAAAATTCCGTTGACAGAAGTTCAAAATCTGCATAATTTCGGAGCTACAGGAAGCCGAAAGCGTAGGAAAACGACATTTAGAGCTTAATATTTCTAACACTACGAACAGTAGAGCTAATGCGGCATGGTACCGTCAAGTGTCTTCAACCTGCTGTAGTTGAAAATGCATATTCCAAAATTATTGTCATTGGTGCGCAAGGAAATTCTCAAAGAAAGTAGGGTCTATGTGATTACGGAATATTTGTGATTTACAGGTACGTCGGAATGGGAAAAATTAAACGACTTCCCGTGTGAGTAAAGATGAAACTCCCAATTTGACATTGATATTCAATCTGTTTCATTTAACAAATACCTAAAACCTTCGATGAAATTTGCAATTCTTACTCTTATTGTAATGCAACAATGGAAAACCGTTTGGTATGTGGATACTACTTGAGATATTGACTTGCCGCAAACTAATTATTATTTTCTGGTGGAAAGCCATTCCATTGATGCTGATTTCAACCCATCTTTACTTCAGAGAATTATTGAAAATCCCATAATTCCTTTGGTGAGTCTCTTGTGCGCCCATTGTCGAATTTTCATATATGCATTTCTTGGTTAGTGCAGGTTTGAAGTCTTTGGCGGTACCATGCCGCATCAACTCTACTGTTCGTATTTTCAGAAATATGAAGATCTGAAGTTAATTTTGCAACACTTTCGGCAGCCTGTAGCTCCGAAACTATGCAGATTTCGAAACATTGTCAGAGTAACTTTCGTCTTCTTAGGATATATCACCTCCAGAAGTGTGTAACTGTAACTGTATATGTATTTTCAACATTTCAGTGATATTCATATTTCTTTTCCGCCTAAAAGAAGAATTTGCTATAGGCTCAATTTTCTTAACGCATTCGTGTTCTACTATTATTTCGAATTTGAGTGATAATATAAGTAGGCGAATAATATAAGTGAGGAGGAGATATGGAAGTAAACACATCATGAGTCTCTTCCACAAGTGACATCCTGATATTCAATTAGTGTGGGTTAGTGACGAGACATATTATTTTAGTAATTTTAGAAAGTAACTGGAAATTTAAAAAAAAATATGTAAGCTTATTGAAATACGTAGTGGCAAACAACAGCACCATACATGTTTCGCTGTTAAAAATCTTGGTTTGAACCTTGAAATATTTGACGCGGTTTTTTTAAATATCAATTACTTTTCTACTATACTATCGCTAACGGTCCTTAGTTTGCCTCACGTATAATTAATGCGCAAATCTAATTAATAACTCCTTGTATTAATATTCCAACTGCAGATTTGTATCTTAGACCAGGACTACGAACTTAGGAAATTCTTATGAAAGTTAAACACTAGCGCTTCATTTAACGAATATGAAAATATTAATAATATTACCAAGTATGTCTTCAGGCCGACTTCGGTGAAGAAGGTGCCGGGTTGGTTAAGTAACGACTTCTCGAAGATTTTAAACAAATTCTTGATGAGAGCAAACTTTTTGCTCAACGATTACTTTAAATATTTCCCACAAAAAATTGCAAAAGACCAACTTACAAACGTACCCACAACCTTTCCTGTGTTACAATACAGGTCAGGAGCGTAGACACTTTTACAGATTTCTCAGACTATTCAAAAATAGCTTCTAGGAACTATTTTATGCTAACAGGTTCTAAGATGAATAATTACTTTATGACTTCGACGTTTATACTGAATCAATCACATTTTCACATAGAAAAGGGTAGGTGTTTTCTTCTCGTGGTACTGACCATCCAGGCTAAAAGTCGGCCAAGGCGATGCGACTAGGGGAAGAGGTTGAAGGATGACTACGTCAGGTTTGGACAGAGGTAAGGTGTGAAAACAATTTTCGTAAAAAATGACTATTACAATTATCACAGCAATCATTTAGGCTAGGCTCATGACTTTATCTAAATCTAAACTGACTTCTATCTTTGACGAACAAGTTAAAGAATTTGAATTAATGAAAAAACTTCTCATGCAAACTTCAAAGCAAAATATCTGATAAATTGATTGAACGAACAACAAGAAACGAAATTCAGAAATGGCTAACGAATGAACGATAAGTTGCTCAATAACGACTCTAAAAGCAGACAATTTCGAACTAAATTATTCAAAGTCCCACGACAGGAAAAAGCTTACATTTGGTTAAGTTACTGAACTCGACTGGACTTAGTTTCTGATGTATGCTCCAAAGCACTTACTAGCAGCTTTCACGGATCACATTTCCGGCAGTTGCTATAGTTCTCCCCGATCTCTTACGCCGGTAGTTTCAAGCTTCACACTATGACCCAGCACGAGGTAAGGAGCACTTAAATAGCTGAACTGCAACCGATTTTCTATTCAAATTACGAGCCACGAAAAGCATGAAAATAACCAACCCGAGTACAGTTTTTGTGGAACAAACCCTTTCCCTCTGCTCGTCTCTCCTGATGGGTTGATCTCAGCTGAAAATAAAGCAAAAGCATTCTAACGCCGTACATACAAAGAAACATTTTCCTTCTTTCTTCTTTTCAAAAGTTCAATTTTCTTTCCTTTTGCTTTTCCTGTTAAACCTTTCCTTGCGTGACATTTCTAGAAGGTTTAAATATACAACATAGGAACCATCCGACAATTAACATATATAATAAACAACATAACATATAATATTAATAAACCAATATCAATAAACTTATAGGAAATAAAATATTAACTTTGTCCAAGCAGGGTGGGGATAGATAACATATGAAAAAGTAATTAATTCACAAACATTAACTTAACTCATTTACAATTTTATATATAGATTACCAGGCTCATTTTATATACACAATTTAATTACGAAATGACACAAGTCATGTGTCATAATTATCCAGCCTTTTACAAATAAATTTTTGCAATACGGGATAATTTTCTATTCAGTTTTAATTCAAATTTTGGTATCAATATTGAAAATTTTCTTTCAGTTTGAAAGTCTTTAATGGTACACTAGTGAGTTTGAATTCTCATAATATTTACAAACTGTCACTCACGAACTGGTTTCTCTCCTGTTTGACTAATGTTTTCAAACTGTGAATCACTCTGAAATTCTTTCTTGCTTAACCCCTACGTCACCCACACTATTACTTACACACTTGAAGAGACTGTCGGGTAAATGTTCCTTGTTCCGCTTCACCAAACAAGACAAGGCCTCTCATTCATTCTCTCTAACTCACTGCTTTTTCTACCATTGCATGCTTGGTCACCTGCAGCAACTAACTGTTTTTACGATCACTTATACAATCATGTTCACCACTTATTTCCTCCGATAGACATCCGAAGATATGCGCTGAATCCATCGACGAACTAGTCACGCGACAGCGTGTAAGTCTGCTTCTCAATTGTCTATTTGTTACCAGCAACGTAAATAAATTATCTCACTGTTGAGCATTGACCAACTTAACATCGTCCCCACTGATAGAAAAGTCTATCCAAACAGTCTATCTTTTCAGAATGTGACGTGTAGGAGCAACTACACGTATTTCGAAATTGTTCAGTAACTTACTTTAGATGAATGCCTGTCATTACCATGATAATTTTAACAAAACAGAAGAATAACAACAACAACTTTCCAATCACGAACGAACACCAGAGAGCTTACTATAGAAGAACAACAAGCACTTAGCGAGGGGATATCAATCAACTCAACAACTAACATACATAAGTAATTTCCAATAAACAAACATCGCCAGCAATAAACAACTATAAACAGAACACTAAACAACCTAGAGATTTTTATTACCTATCTCCAAAATTCAGCTCGTTCAACAATGGTTCAATGCGAGCATTTTTTTCCTTCTTCCGTAACTGTTTGACTGGAACCTGAATATACAAACTCTTCTCTTTGTCGTACCATGGTGAGAACTTTTGAAAATATTTGTATAATAACTTTCCTTCAGTCTTCTTTTCTTCTCCCACTGGGACATATTCTCGTAGCAAGTCTGTTCCGTCTACCTTCAATAGTCTAGGTGCCTTCACGACATTCTCCATATTACTGCGCACCATGAGGTATGACCCTTGGGGAAACGGCTTATTCCTTAACAGCTGTAACTTAACCTCCAATGAAGCGCTACGAAAAGCTTTCCTTGACTCCACAAACGGTGTATTCAACGAAACTATGCTGGTAGAGGTGTCTTTCTTCTGCCCTGGCTTCTTCTTTTCTCTCTCCTCGTCGCTCTCTTTCTTCTCCGGGTATCTACTAGTGAAACAATCTCTATACTACCCATTGGCTCTTCTTTCTACTTGTATGCAGCCAAATTTCTTTGAATGATCGCCTCGAACTCCTCTTTGGAAATAACTTCTCCATTCCTTATTTTGGTACTATTTTCTCTTCGACCAATAAACTTTCAATCTCTCTTTCTCCCTCTTTCACCAAAGTCTTGGTAACCGTTCGTGCTTCAGCTAACTTTCTCTCTTTGTTTTTCTCGTCAACAGTCAAATGCTCAGCTTCTTCATTGCAATGTGAAACTGATTTCTCCAACCTCAACAGCTTCTGCTTTAATTGCGTTTTTTCTGTTTCTAATCACTGTTCATTAAATATCGCCTTAGTTTCCAACTTCGCTGTAGCCGACTTCATAATCAACAATACATGTTCTATCTCTATGTTAACAATCAGCATCTGGTCTTTTTTGCTCCTAAGTCTCTTAATACAATACACCATATCTCTTTCTTTTCTCTTCATAGCTTCTCTTAATTCCTCAAAGAAATATGACCCTGCATAGAACTCGTTTGCGTACTTATGTCTGTCCTAACGGGTTCAACCGACTTCCTGAAGCTTTCTTCTCTCCAGTTTCCACGGGTTTCTTCTCGCCTGTGACGCTATTGAACATTTCCAATTCCTGGTGGGAAAATAACTTGACCCATGTAAAAACATCAAGGTCTTGTTTTCTTCTTTTGACAGTGTTTTTCACTTGCTTGATAACTTTTTGGCTGGTTTTCGGGAAGTTTCTTCTGGTACCACCATCTGGTTCATTCCTGACAGAATATCTGGCTCTCTTCTTCCCTGGGGACATTATTTCTATTCTCAGGATGGTACTTTCCTGGCCTTCCTCTTTCTCGTCTCCTTCTCTTGCTAGAAGAAATGCCTGACATGGCTTCTTCCTCTTCCATCGATCTGCGGTTTGGGTCCACATTTCGACAGCTTCCTATGAAATGTCGGTTTCTCCAATTTCTTTTACTCCACTTATCTTGTGGGATGTCTGTTGGTTCTTCGTAATTTTCTTCCTCGTCATCAAACTGATAAATTGTGTCGAGCCCGTTGAAGCTCCATCCATTCTTTACAACAGGTTTAGTAATATTTGCCTTTGCAAGAGCATATGTAACTAAGATAAGATTATCGTAAATTCCTCAAAATATACAAAGTTACGTCAACCTTCTTTCCACGAATATAAATATTGACGCTCATAGCTCCCTAAATCTTGGCTTTGTCCGTGGCTTTATCTAAACATTCATTGAACTTTATCCATCTAAAACCTCTTTTAGCAAGTTGTCTTGTAAAGCTTAGTTTCACCAGTTGTCGCATCCGCGCCAAAGTCTACAATAGCAAGTTTAGGCATCCTCTAACATTATTGTTAACAAATATTTTAGGATGCCTAATTGTCTTTCCACGACCTATAATATTACGCATTCCCAACGTGGATTCTTCTTTACTTTTATTTCTTCTCTTCGAATAAAAATTAGAAATTTGTTGCTCACTTCATCAAGAATAACATTTTCTCCTCTCACATTTCGACTGTCTACCGCCACCTGCTCTTTCTATTCTTTGTGTGCATAATTTTGCTT
>JAGDQP010020453.1:4343-24680 GCA_022664845.1 Lepisma saccharinum | reverse complement strand
TCGATGAGATTCTTAATGTACACCACGGAGAACAAACACAGGAATTTTAAAGCTATATCGCAGAACCGTGGATAGCCCGAACCTTGCGAGACCGTGGTCGAAATGTTAAGAAATTTAAAAAAATTAAATCATCGGGAACAGACAATATTCCAGCCGAATTGATTAAAGCGGGAGGAACGGAACTGATCAATGAACGGAATAAATTGATAAACGCTATATGGAGATAGGAAGAGCTTCCGAAGGAATGAAAAACCTCAATAATAGTCCCAGTTGATAAAAAGGTGATAAATCGGACTGTAATAATTACCCTGAAGTCTCGTTACTCCCAACATGTCTCGTTACAAGGTATTGAGTAATATACTTCTAACTCGCCTATGTGTATACGCAGATAGAATAATGAGAGATCACCAATGTGGACTTAGAAGAAATAAATCCACGCTGGACCAATTTTTCGCGTTGAGACAATAATGTTGGAGAAGAAATAGGAATACAATGGGACTGTTCATCAGCCATTCATTGATTTTTAAGAAAGCTTATGATTATATTAAAAGGGAAAAGCTATACAGTATTCTGTTACAATTTGGAATTCCGAAGAAACTTGTTCTCCTTGGGGAAATGTGTCTCAGCGACCCCATAAGCAGAGTATGGGTAGGTAATAATATGTGAAATAGTTTCAGGATTTGCAACGGATTGAAATAAGGTGATGGCTTGTCCCCAGTGCTATTTAACTTTGCTTTACAATCTGCGATTTTAAAAATAAAAGAGGAAAAAATGGTACTAACGTTTAATGGCTTTAATTAACTATTCGTGTACGCGGATGACGTACATTTAATAGGGGAAGATATAAAAGCACTACAAAGTAACACCAATGTCATAGTAGAAACGAGCGATGAGATATGACTACAGATAAACAAAGAGAAAACAAAATACCTGATAACAAGCGGAAATACAGGGAATAACATAAATTGGTACATAACAATTAAGAATGAGAACATAGAGAAAGTTAACAAATTTAAATATCTATGAGTATATGTAACAAGCAAGAACGAGGTAAGAGAAGAAATAAAAAGTCGTTTAATAACGGACAAGCCTGTTTCTATTTAACCCAGAAACTCTTAACCTCGCGACTAATACCAAGGGAGTTGAAATTGAAAATATAGAGAATGGTTATTCTGCCGCTAATACTTTACGGTTGCGAAAGTTGGAGTACGACCCTAGCAGATGAACATAAATTACGAGTGTTAGAAAATAAGGTTTTGAGAAAGATATGCAGACCAAAATGGGACGAGATGACTGGAGAATGAAGTAGAATTGATACTGAAGGACTTCATGGATGTTGTAAGAATAATTAAATCACGAAGACTAAAATGGGCAGTCCATGTAGCTCGGATGGGAGAAAAACGAAGATTATATTCCATCTTGGTTGGAAAGCCGCAGGAAAAAAGACCGTTGGGAAGATCGAGATACGTTGTGAGGACGTTGCGTTAGAAGGAATATCCGAGAATTAGGTGCTTGTGATGAAAACTGGCTTGATCGTGCCCAGGATAGATTCTAAAGGCGAACGTTTGTTACTACGGCGGTGAACGTAAGAGTTCCGTAAGCCATAGAGTAATTATTTTTTTTTCTTCTTCTTATTATTATTATTAAAAATATCAACTGCAATTAGTTTCAGTTAGATTTCCATGTCAAGCTGATAGAACTGTGGGTATGGTGCTAAGCCAGCCACTTGAAGGTTCCAGGTTCGAATCCCAGCTGGGAAATGGATATCTCTGATTGTAAATGTTAGCTTTAATGTGACGAGCACCCATAAAATGAAGTTTACGAAACCTAAATTTACTTATTTCAGTTGAAGACGACCTCTAATATTATGTCGGCTTTACGTAAAGATAATGCTTTCTCATGGGTAAAAGAATTTCTCATAATAAAAGATATTCCTTCTGCAGTAATAAATATTATTCTAGTTTACTTGCTCAATACGTCTACTACAAAATTTAAAGGCTTGCAATATAATTCATACTTTTTATATCCCAATATCAGTTGTATCTCTTTGCTTCTCTAATGAATTAACAAAAGTATGTCCAATACTACAAATAATTTTTAGCAAGCAGGCAAACCGAAAGCACTCCATAGTAAAATATAAACGCCGGCACTGCTCTGTGTAAGCTAAAAAACAAAGTAAAATTCCAGGCTTTCACAGACAAAATATCAAAATTCTAGCTAAACAATGCGCTGATCGCTCAAGCAACAAGGATAATTTCTACATAATTTACATTAGCTTAAGGCTCTATAGTAAGTAACTTTTCTAGGCTTTCGCTTCATGCTCGAATCACTACAACAACAAGTAACAATTTCTATAATTTACATCAGTTTAAGGCTCCATACTGAGTGAACTTTTTCAGGGTTTCACAAATAAAATGTACTCTACAACAAAACTAGTTAGATCGTGTAACATTCTGTAACTAAAAAATAAACATAGGCTAACAATTTTCACACCTTAAGCAGGCAGTGTATAGTGGATTTACACTCTCAATATTTTGGTCATTAAAGTATGCTAGGAATCCCGCCAGGATTTCAGTTTTGATGGTGCAAGTACAGTTTTGCATGCAATTTTTATTTGCAAAAATGTTAAGTTCGGAGGGGCGCAAAATCAAGCCTGTATACCGCCCTAAAATAAATGAAATGAAGCGGTATATGTAATAGTAACTGAAAGGTTTCCTTATAGAAAGTCACTACCTAAAATTTTAACATTACATGTCAGACAGCAGTCAAACTAAAGTATAGCTAATCTATATCACAAGTGTACAACAAGTATATTTTTATGAAGTACTATTGATCTTCCTGTTCCTCTTGTCTTTAGCGTGCATAACTACTGATTCAGGGGTCGCAGGTTCAATTACCGGCGCTGTCAATGATTTTTCCAAGGAGTCTGGAACAGTGTCAACCCTGCTTCGTCATGCAATTTGGAAGTTGTTATAAATAAAAATAGTGGCATTCACAGTAATAACTTAGGGTCTCCTCTCTCAAGCTCTTTTATCTAGGGATCCCACCAGGATTTTACTTTCAGGGGGTTTAAGCAAAACAATGCAGCCATCTATCTAATAAAATGAAGGTTTCACAACCAATAAAATTCCCATTCTCGCCCGGCTCGAATCTATTTACTTCCTCTGTTCTCCATAATAGTAAATTAAACTCAACCTAAAAATACATCCGTCTGTTAACATATATGAGATTTTTTTTAACAAATCACATTTAAAAAGCGAAAGCGGATATTCTGATATCACTATCAAATTGACTAGCAAATGTCCTTCGTATTCCTGTCCTGGGAAAGTAAACGCGCTCAAGCATAGGACTTAGCAGCCGATCTCATTTCGTACCAGAAGTCAAAATATATGGAGCGCTACCTCCACACTACCCATACACCGTTCGCAGCGCGTGCGTATCACAAAGAGCACAATTAATAACTTTGCAAATAGTGATTAAGACGGAAAATGCATACAGTCAACAGCGGCGTAAGCCTACAGATATCAGTTCAAACTGTAAAAATAATTCATAATAAAACTACCAATCTGTTACTTGTAAGGGCACATGGAATCAAAGGTTGCGGGCTTGAATCCCGACTGGGGCGTGGATGAGCATTGCATTCATAATTGCGACGGATTCAAGTCAAAGTTACTAGATTTGAACATACAAAACAAAGCTTAAAATAAAATCTATCTATTAAAATGATTCAATGCTCAAAGGTCCATCCTTCTATCTTGGCTATGGTTTGATTGTGAATTTAACTGGCATCGTATTCACAATCGCTATGGCTGCAAGTTAAAGTTACTAGATTGCCTCATACAAAATAAAGTTTGTTACTGCTATCTAATAAAATATAAAATGAATCAATAAATATAAGTTTATTTCATTCAACCTACTTACTTTTAGTCTATTGATAATGATGTAACACAACCGTCAACTTGCAGAAAATATGAAAATAAGTTCTGAGCAAACTCGTTCACACTCTTCTGAAACAAATACAAGTAAAGAAAAATGCATTGAAAGGAATTCAACCTGTATATAAATCCTAAAAGCTTCCATAATTTTCCTGTAAGATCTAAACCATTTCACAATCCTCTAGCCATTGAATTCTTTCTCAAATGTACAATGACGTCTCCCACGATCTTTGCATTCAAACAGATCTGAAAAGATCTTCCTGTAAACAATAGGAAGCTTCTCCTATCTTCTTTTCTCCGAAAAGGAAAAATGTCCTTCGTTTTTTTTTAATCTAAATAAAATACCTTCTAAGTCAATCCAATAAAGATTTACCCTTAATGCGTTCCGCTCACAGCCAGAAATGGTTTGGTCATAAAACAAGAGCAATAAATGTATCCTTGTGAATTCATGCTTAGTTAAATATTAAAGCATATTTTTTCCAAATTGTTTTGTTGCAGACCTAAGAAAGAAACAGCTTGCGGGCACTCCGTTTAAGCAAACAATGAAAGATACACACTAACTCAATTTTTTGTTCTTAAAAGTTAACTTTATTCGTGACAATCTAGCAATGGGTAAGTACTTGAGTCCTTTAACACTATGTTTCGATAACAACAGAAAAGATTTACAAAGAGCTCAAGTAAATCCAGTTTATTATCCTAGCTTCTTTTCATTTGCGGTTACGCTAACAACAGTCAATTTACAATAATATCAAGGGTCAACTTTATCATAGCCAGTTTTCAAACAAACAATTTTACGCTCCATTCTCTTTTTACCTACGGTCAAATTTATTCAAGATAATGTTTACAACCTGACACATATTTTCCAAAATAAATCTGTCTAGAAATAATCAGGATTTCCAGACCTTTCTATCTGTTTCTCTTACTAGATCCTTCTCTAGAAATTATTTTAAATGTCTTAAGTCCGCCTTCCTGCTAGTACGTTCTCCAGCTTCCATGAAGTTTCAGTTGAAGAACGGCTTTCCATTGGATTACACAAATGTGAGCAAACAACAATGTCCCACAGAAAACGTCTTTGAGAAGGGTTGCCAGTGTTAGGTGATCGCCCAACAAGCACGTCCATGCTAAGTTATGCCTCTTAGTTCTCCGGAAAGGATCGTGGTGCATCCAGTGGGAATCCAGGGGTGTTTATCTCCCTTGTAAAATATAAAAAGTCTTAAATATAAAAATTTGTGAATAAATAAACTTATTCCTCTACAAGTAATTTTGAAAACACTTCTCCATTCTTACTAGCTGCGTCTTCCGAGCAAGGGGGCGCAGTGTAAATACTCATTTAATTAAAATCATATCAAATTGTAAAATTTAATTCATGTTGGGTCCTAACGGTGTTCAAAGCTATAGTATTACCCTATTATTTTCAATATCTCACAACGGCGTGGGGACGGGCAGGCGACGGCTATTACTAAAAAAATCCAATATTTCATCATTTGACTCAATAATTAATTCCCTTATCAATAAAATCGTTAAGAAAAAGTACAATCTTTATCTTAAGAAAACGTACAAGTAGAACCGAGAACATATATACAGAAAGAAAACCACATTTGGGAAAGCTGAATAACTCCTCTGCATAGATTAATATTAGTTTATGTTATTTACTAAGTTTATTTTCTAGTAACAGCAGAAACTTTGTTCTTATTAGTTAGACCATCATATGCTTTAGTGAATTCTTTTAACGTTATACAAACATTGTTAAATTATGTAATAGTTGGGCCTGGGGAAGCCTTCATAATGACTATATGTATACTGTTATATGTTTTTGTTTTATGAATATACAATATTTGGCAAAATCTGAATTGGATTTGTATCATATGTGCCTTTTTAGGCCCCCAACTGGAAACACAAAAAATATCTGAATGGGCTCCCCAAAGTTACAGACAAATCGGCGCCCTTGTAGAGAAAAGAGGGTGCAATATTTCTAGAAAATTCGGAATGATAAGGAAGCTTTGAAGCGTATGCAATCACGGGATAGGTGTGCTCATAAGATTCTGTCTACACATCGTAGAATTAAATCTACATTTAGTAGTATTGGAAACAATATTAAGCAAGTTTAAAAGGATTGACACAAAAAGTTGGAAACGGAATATGTTCAGATTAAATAAAAATGGCATAATATAGTAAATAGAGCAAACATAATAATGCCAATATGGACATACACAATAAAACAAATAATATGCAGCAGTTATATGGTGAGAACTTAACACCATATAAAATAATTACTATTGAAGGAAAAGACATGGTAACTGAAATAGATTCTGGAAGTTGCGTCAATTTAATGTGTACGTACAAAGGTATTCGAAGCTTTTGTAAATAGATACGATGTGGTTTAAGAAACGTTAACCTTATTAGTAGCAAATGGTCAACCTTTAAAAACCAGGGTACGGTTTCTATGCTGGACAATTAAAGCGCACTTTAATAGGTAGAACTGGAATACAACATATTTGTCCCAATTGGAAACAAATGTTTGAAAACGGATTTTTCAGTAGTTTCAAGTCATTACCGAGAAAAATGAAATAGATCTGTATAAACATCAAATAATAAATTAGTTTGCAGAAGTATTCAAAAAATAATATACACCATTAAAAAACTATAAAGTACATGTGTCAGTAGGTACGGAGGCTTCGCCGGTATTTAGAAAATTTTATAAAATCCCGTACAGTCTAGAAGAGAGATTAAAAACAAATTTGAATAAATTAAAAAAACAGGGAGTCATTGAACCGGTCATGTATTCTGAATGGATAACAACTATAATGGTTATCCCAAAGAAACAGGGTACCAAAATCAGATTATATTCCGATTTCAAAGTCACAGTTAACAAATATATTAAAAAATATGCCATATCCTCTACCTACGTTGGACGACATATTATCTAAAGATCAGGGAGCCAAGTATTTGTCGTTTTGAACTTAAACCAGCTATACATACAGCTTGAGTTGAATGAAGCATCAAAGAAACTGTTAGTATTAAACACACCTTGGGGGCTATATAAAAACAAACGTTTGCCATTTGGATTATCTGCATCTCCATTCATTTTTCAACGTTTTATGCCTAGTATATTAGGCGATTTATCTTTCACATAAGTGTTTCTTGATGACGTCATAATAGGGGGAAAAATCTCAAGGATGTAAGCGCAACACATGTATAGTTTTAGAGAGATTTCGAGAATATAATATTAAAGTCAAACTGGCTAAATGACAATTCTTTTCAACCTTTGTGGAATTTCTGGGACATAATATTTCATCGAAAGGTGTTATACCCCATTCAACAATTTTGGATTGTTCTACACCTACCAACGTTAGCCAGTTACAATCTTTTCTCGGTATGGCAATGTACTTTCAAAAAGGCATTCCTCATATATCCAGACATTTGAATCTAATGCATGACTTTCTAAAGGAAAATGTTAAATGGGAATGGACACCTCAACATCAGCAACAATTTGAGGAAATACAGGAATTGATATTGAAGTCCAACAGAGTCCATATTTTTGATCCTCTTAAGTCTATTCATGATGACGGATGTTAGCCCCTACAGAGTTAGGGTTCAACTTCGTAATCGCTTAGACGATGTGAGTCTACAAACAATAGTATGTGTTTCTGTTAAACTAACGACATGTGAGCAAAATGACTCACATTTTGAAAAAGAAGTTTTGGGTCTAATTTTCGGTATTAGAAAATTTCATAAAGACTTATATGGTAGACCATTCACCATATAAACGGATTCAATCCCAGTCACTCTATTTTTTGTGGGAAATAAAGCCACTCCCTCGTCGGCTCACCCTAGGTTAGTACGAAGGTCACTTCTCTTGTCTGTATATAATTATAATATTTTTTGTAATAAAAATGTACATGTTGTCGACTGTAAATCCAGGTTACCTACAGACAATCTAACAGAGGATTCAGAAATTTCTAAACTTTATGCATCAAGTGTAAGGAATAATGCTCGACAGATAGAGGAGATAGAGGAAGTGATACAACAAGATCATGTATGGACTACACAGGATTGGCCAAGGTGTTTAAAAAAAGAATTCCAAACTACAGAACTAAAAATATTTCAAAACAAGAGCAGAAATTAATATTCACCATGAATATTTATTCATGGGTAATAAATTAAATAATACCACCTGTAATGAGACATACATTATTAACAAAGTGCCATGAGTATCATCTAGAAATAAAGTGATTAAAAGAAATATTGCGATCTTATTACTAATGGTCTAATATGAATGCACAATTGGAATCTTTTTGCTTAACTGTATTAATTGTCAATCTTTCCAGAAAAGTAATCTCCTTAAACAATATTAATTATGGATTAAACCTACGAAACCGTTTGAACGCATTCATACTGATTTGTTTAATTTTTTTATTAGTTATTGATGGTTATTCAAAATGGATAAAGATAAATATAGTTAGAAACACCTCGGTAACGGAGACCATACATAAGTTGAGTAATAAGTTTAATTATATAGGGATTCCAAATGTTTTGGTATCGGATAATGGACTACCGTTTTCCAATTGGAATTTTTATTCGTGGTGTAAGAAGCAAGGTATTCGAATTGTACATTCTCCAGCCTATCATCTACAAAGTAATGGTACGGCTGCGAGAGCTGTACAAGACATCAAATATTTATTAAAACGAAAGTTAATGAATACACCTCTAGCAAAATCGAAAATTAATGAATTCACCTTAGATATAATTAAGCAAATTCAAGCAGATATCCGTTTTGAAAAATCTTTATTACAAGGAAAGCCTGGGGAAATGATATATTCTTTTTCAATAAATTGTAAATTTAATAAGCTATTGTTTTGGGTCTAGATGTAAAATGTAAATTATCAAGAGATGAAACTTCCAGGTAAGGAACTACCGTATCGGTTAGAAATCAAACATATAAGTCCTCTACGTTTGTGAAAGCGGTAGTGTCATAACATTTAACTCAAAGAATGGTAGAGGTAAAGGTAGGCGAACGGGTTTGAAGAGTACATATGCACTAGGTAAGGCAAATAAAACAAAACGCCTGGGAAAGTAAGCATCAAATTGAACGAAACAACTCTTGTTGGAACATAGAGAATATTAATAAGACAAAAGAAGGAAACACCCGCCATTACGACATTCTACAAGAATAAGAAAGCCTCCGAGACACTTGGAATGTGAACGTCATTGATATAAGAGATATTTTTTTTAACCTAGAACGCCTTTTTTTTTTGAGAGGAGAACTGATATTGTTAGAATGGAGAATTTGGATTACACTTTCTATTTCTCAAATACTCCATGGCGAGTGACGTCATATAAATAAACTTTAAACCTATCTAATGATATATAAATATTGGCTTTTTAGTTTTGTTTTCAAGCAGTTGATTGCTTTTGGATGTTAATTTTTATCGAGAAACTAATAGTTGTTCAGTGTAAAAATGTCATAATAACACTCAAATATGCTTATGAAAAGACGATCCTCCTTGGTAATTGATTAACCCTAGAATCACACCGTGGGGTCACCGGCGACCGCAGTCTATATAAAATGCGTTCTGCGCCTGCGCAGTTGTAAGAGTGAAACACGATACTTCGTCTAGCTTCAGTTCAGAGCATGCTGTTGAACATGCATGTTGCATTGTTGTCTTAGTGTTTCAATTTCTTTGTGTTTTTGAGTGCTGGGGTCGTATATGACCCCACCTTGTGATTAACGAAACAGTTTTTTCTTTTGAACAGCCATATTGCAAACTATATTCTAGTGAGCAAATGTATATAGAAATGGCGAAATCAAGAAGTATTCGAGTGAGGAAGACATTGCACGCATTTTAGATGAATCAGATGAGGATCAATCCGATTTAGATGAACTGGTAAGTGAAAATGAGGATAATGAGGAACATGATGAAGAAGAAGAGGATAAATTTGAAGCTCATGCTGATAATGGTGACGACTATAGATATTCTGTAAATGCGATCGCTTTAACATGACACATTCGTATTAGATGTTCGTCTCAAAGTAGTGGATTAAATCTATTATAATATTTAGTAGGATGTGCAATGTCTCTGACTCGCGATTTCATCTGTTGTCCCACTTTGTAAGCGTTTAGATAATTTCGTACTGTTTTTTATAGTTGACGATGTAGTAACAGTATTATTCGCAGACCAAAGAATTTGGCACATATAGCCATACAAAATCATATATTTAAAACGTTCTTTCATTTATGAGTTCTTTAAATATATTTAGAGATATATTCTCAATCTGTGACGAGTATTTTATAACATTTAATTGATGAGGGCAAGTTCAAAACACATTATTTACTGAACTTTGGTACAGCGATTTGTTTCAATTAAGAAAGAATGTGAAATATGCAGGCTATGAATATTCTGCAAATATCTTTAAACAGATGACTATAGATGAATTGCTTCTAATTCCTAACACTATAAGCTATGCGACTCCATAGAAAGCTATACTGCACATCTTAACAATAACTGTAGCCTTGAAGTCAACTCCCTCAAAATAAAAAAAAATCATTGTTTTCTATTTTTTTTAGGAAAACCATAATTGTATATGTCATGATTTAAGCAGTAATTCTTTTGCACATTACACAGAAAATTTATTCGCCTCCCTTCTGATAAAAATATTTTAATTGCAACAAAATGCCAGCTACTAGCAACCTTGATTGAGACATTAAGTGTTGGAAACTTTTATTCTAAAATTGTTTGCTTTCACTATTTCCAACTTTAGCGGAAAAGTAAATATGATTAAACAAGAAAAATAATTCTGCTTTTACCTTAAATAAAATAAAATTGTATTGCAAACAATTTCACTCTAAAACTCTGATAAAAGAGTGCAAAATACGAAGCGTATCGCATCGGTTACTGTATATCGATTTTAAGTGTTACTTGAAACTATTAATTTTGATAACAGTTTAACGAAAAGTAATAGTGATTAGTAACAGTTATATGGATATCCACTTTCAGACTCTCATTTAGAGTAAAAGTCAAAGAAAAATACTCAATTTTTTTTTCTACAAAATACGTTTAAAATGTCTTTCAAAGGGTGTACAACAACATATTAAATTTTGGTGGAACAAAATGTTTAGTGCCTTACAACTTTTGGACATTGTCAAAATTTTAGGAAAATGGGACTCAGAAAAAAATTAAATTTTCTACAAAATATTTTAAATGTGTTTTAAAGCATATTATTCAAATATAGTAATAGTATAGTTTAATAAGTTCTCTCAATGTTTGTCAGACATACACAAACATCAAAAAATATGGGAGTCCTAAAAATAAAATAAATAAAAAAGGAAGTCTCTCTTACACGCACATGTACTATGGCTATAATATCCACGTTTACAATTGTTACAAAAATATTAAGTTAAACGTGGTATGAGTTTATCAGTTGTACTGTTTTAAAGCAATATCGGAAATTGATTCGGCACCAAAAAAATGTTTCCGTTGCATTCGTTAACACTCGGACTTTCGTAAACCAATAGTAATTCGCTCGGGTATTTGTTAGTAAAACGTAATTGAATTGGTACACTTACTTGCGAATCTCTAGGTGATATTTTAAAAAATATTATTATTATTTTAGATGCGTGTTCTATATTTCTGTTATTTTTATTCTTGTTTCATGTTAAGCATTTACTGCCCTAAGTCTAATGCAGGCTATGACATATTTTTAATTTCATGAACAAACAAAGCAAAATTTTTATCTTACTCATAACCGCAAAGACAGCGTGCCGGGTTCAAATCCCACGTGTGACAACAAAATTTCGATTTTTGATTTCTATAGTCCATGTAAAATGAAGTTTCCACTGGCAATTTCTACAGGAAATAACATGTTCAACCCTCCCCGACGACTAGAAAAGCTATGCATAAAACAAGTTTGTAAACACTGGCAAGTAATATCTTAAATATCATCGTGCGTCAAAGTTGCCTAAAAGCTATAAATAAATTTGAATATATATACAGAAAGTTGGGTGTTTTTAAAATGATAGATATTTTCAATTATGTTAGATACACTTGATTACGCTTAAGCTAGATGAAAAAACTTACAAATGAAGTGGCACTCAAACTTGCCTAAAGGCCATAAATAAATTTGAATATATACAGAAAGCTTTGTCTATACAGAAAGTCTCATGGTTTTAAAATAATGGATACTTCCAAATATGTTAGATACACTTGATTTTGAAATCCTGGATACTTTCAAGTATGTAAGCAGCATTTGTTTGTGATATAGTTAAATTAAACAAGTAACAAAAGAAGTGATTTAGTAAAAATATTTTCCTGTCTCCCACACTTTCTCTAAAGTTTCTAGCTTCACAAAAGAGTATCAAAATATATAGTTATTGGGCTTTAAAGAGACGCCATAAACGACGCATGGGAAATGTAAAGTAACATTTTCTTGGCCTATGATACAGAGACACTCGTATAAAAGACTGCGTGTACCGCAACGCTTAAATACACTACATTAAAATACTGATTGTGCTGTTCATGCAATTCGTAGTTCATAAGTGTTCACGAAATGAATTTTTATGAATCTTATCTCAAAATGCATATTACAATAAGCTATATTCTTTATTTTAAATAAGGGTTCTGGTATAAGCTTCTCTTATGACCAATCATCATCATATAATCTTCATTCCGCCACTAACTCTAACATGCCAAAAGGCCATAAATAATTTTTATTTAGCCCTTCCCATTTCAGCCTGATGAATAAAGGCCAAATATAAATAATATTTCGGTACCAAAATGTAATTGAAATTTTTACTGATTGTATTTTTAAGTAAAGTCGACAATGATCTACCATCATATTCACAAATCAAATATTATTTACGAAATAGAAAAAAAATCAGTTCGGCCAAGTTTCATTTCTAGCCAAACAGTAATTCTATAGCTAAAGTAAATTTAAAATCCAAAGAACAAACTCACCTAATTTCACAACTGATTGTGCTAACTGATAATATTGAAGGAGTCAGTCAAATGTAATTACCTAAAAGATAGAAAAAATATACTTAGTATTTATATACAAGTCTTATTTCAAAGTAACAAAATCATTGCTGATAATTTATTAGAATGAAGAGGGATTCTATTCGTATTTTCAGTTTGGGGGGACGCCTATCATATTTTGTTAATGGTTTGTGTCTGGAAATGATCAATATTTTAAAATTTAATGTTGCTCTCTTCAAGGAAGTAAATATTTAGAATGAATTTCCAACAAGTGTATAAGAAATATAGAGAAAAACTATAATTTGCCATTTTTTTGCTAAAACTTTTTGCTTAGACTTCTTCTTCAATAAAACTGAGTATTAAACTATTCTTCGTAATTCTCAGACAGGTTAAAAAGCTTAAGAAGGTACACATTAGACTATAACTGAAAATATACTTTAATTTCTGAACAATGCAAATACCTGGGTTAATCTTTCGCTTTCATTATTAAAACATGTAATATAAGTCACTGTTAAATCCCAATTGGTTCATTTAAAAGTTCAGATTGAAAGCTGCCTTTGGACAGAACATAAATTATGAATACCCGTCTTCGTCAACAAAACTATAGGCAACTAAATTCCACTTTGGTCAAAGTATTTCTGTATTTTCCTAGGAAAGTATTCGTTTCACATTATGGAAAGTCTTAGAAATGAATGTGAAAAAAACTATTTTATTGAAATTGTTCCATCTCTCTCCGGTAATATCAAATTTTATTTAAAAACTTTCACAAATACAAAAAAATCAGTGGTGAGTTCGAATCCCACAACCGGTCATTTCCGAAATTATTTGTAAGACATTAAAAATTGATAACTATCTACTTAATTTTTCTTAAATGTTGCAACAGAACGTCCAAGTTAAACGCAAAACAAAAATACAACCACTTCTCAAACTGAAAATAGGATCAAGAATAGTGCCATAGGATCCGATCGCAGTGTTTTATATAATTTCAAGTTGATTCTAGAATTTTCCCCGGCAGTATAAACAAAATAATTTCTATTCTTATTATCTTCTAAAAGGTTTACATTAACTATACTTCGTCTTCTAGCAATCATAAATATTTAAGACATTATCTTCTCAACTCATATTAAGTTCAAAAAATTCAACCGCCCGTTACCGACCCTTGTTAAAAAAGTAAATCTTTTAGAAGATCTTTTTTAAAAGAAAAGGTTTCCAAAGGTATTTATTTCTAATCCCATAATATGGTCAGACGGTGAAAGCTTCTCTTCTCTTCTCTGAATCTGTAAGACGCCTGAGACAATCATAAATCATATGCTTTCCTTGTAAACTTGAAAGCATTCATACACAAAGACAAACATAGTAGTATTATGAAACAAGGTTCATCTCACTTTCATCAATAAAATATCTCAAACTGACCGCCCGTAAACATGTCTCCAAGTAAGTGGTGTCCACACTAATTCTTAACTGTGATAAAATCTGTTTACAATCACAAACTTTGTAAACATGAGACTTTAGACTTTCTGTCGCTAATGAAACCACTTCATAGAAATAGCGGAATATTTTCTCTCATCGTAGTTGTAAAGAGAAACCTTTTTTCCAGAATTTTCTTCGGTATAACAGTGCCAGAATTCTATTGGTCACAGAAAGATTTTCTTCTGCTAAGGACTGGCAGTCTAATACAAGCATTCTGCAGTGTGTGTCCATTCTTCAAGCAGTACACCTCTTAAACGATGAATTCTACAATATTTCTTAATAAAAGTTATCATAAGAATAAAATACAATCTAATATACGATACCGAGTTTCACAAGCTGGCAGTCGACAGTGCCGGCGATGGATTCTATCCTTATTGAGGGCCGTTAACAAATAATGATAATTCCATAATATTTCTTAATAAAAATTATCAGATTAATAAAATATATCCTATTACCATATGTTACGTAGTTTTCTGCGATACCAGGTTTTGCGGCCGGGCAATCGACGCTGGGCGGGGTGGGGACCACAAATAATAAAATGGCGGCCAGTAAATTTTAAAATGTTCAACTTATTCATAATTAATTCATTGATTCATACATATCTTCTCCAGTATTACATATATGGCCTTCATAGTTCTCTACCACCTCCCTAGCAACTCTCTGGCACCACCACAGCCTGTAATATACAACACGAGTACGCAGCCTTGCCCCTGGCATGTAGACAACAAACAATATTGTATAAAAGTGTCTCCTCTTCTACTCAGCAAGATTGGATTTAAGCTTAAACACATTCATCCCAATTTACTATTGCTTTGTTTCCTTCAGCCTTACTTGAAAATGATGGAATTATTTTTGCATTCGTTGCCACTCTTCTATACTTATTGTATCTCTCACGCTGAAACAAAAGGGAACAAGAACATATGGAATGAAGTTATTTTGTATAGTTCGATATAAAATCCTAATAAACTTTCATGGTACTGAGAACATGTTTTTAATTATAGGAATTTAAGTTTCTAGAGATAAATACAACTTCGAAGACATCTTTAATGTAAACTGAAAAACTATGAATTTTTACTGAAATATGCTCTCATCCCGTATGTACAATGCGTCGATTTCTCATTACGGTATTATTCAAGGAAAACATCTATTTTTGATCGTAATTACCGCCTCCAAAAATTAAATTATATTTTGCTCTAAATCTCGGGATATAACCTGCTTCTATTGAAGGGCAGAGATTTTGTTTGCGTTTCTTGTCCTATCATGCTCCAGGCTCCAAGTCTCGCCCCAAATACAATGAAAATATATGGAGACATAGACAATATAACAAAAACATATTTTATGTTATATGCATATTTCAAAAGAGATGTAAAATATATAATGAAAACTCTAGTAAACAAACAACTGCATATAAGTTTCTTCTAATGAGTCTGTTGCAATATATATTCTTGAAAGTATTATTTCAAAGCATATCATAACGTAGGAAAGTACTGCGGCTCTCCACGCGTTTTGAAAGTATAGGAATAGCTATCGGCACGTAACAGTAAGGGGGCTATTGGAAAAAGTGAACTTTAAATTATGGTGACAACGCCGAAACTTGGGTATTTGGGTATAGGGAATAACCAGTATGTTCCGATTGTGTCGAATATGTAAACTCAAACCTTGGTGCGGTACGTCGAACTCAATGGAAGTAGTAAATATTTAATTTTTAAAATTGATTGGCAACTAAACTGTGCGACATGAAGTACCTCTATGACGAGTCCCAGTATGTAATACAAAGTTTAGTCCTAATACGTTCAACGATATGGAAGTAATCAAACATTCTATTTTCTGAAATTGGTTGGCAACACTGACAACCGCCGCGTGGCAGAAGTATCCACATGAACTGTCTCAGTACCTAATGCACATGTCAAATTTGGTGTAAATCAATGCGGATACGTCCAACGGTAACAAATATGAAATCTAGATTTTTTAATCGGTTGGCAACCCTAACAAACTACGGTGCCTGGAGTGGCTGTATGACGTGTTCCATTACCTAATGACCATGTATGTCAAATGTAATATAAATCAATGCACACGTGTAGATTTGTATTAATATGGACATTTCTATAAGTTGAATTTTAAAATAAGTTTGAGGTCTTGTAGTTTTGAGTTTAAAATAATATTGACCACTGGGGAAACCCAAAACTTCCTCCTATTGCATTGAATGGTATTTAAGCTAAGTTTGGGGCAGATACGATATGGAACATTAAAAATAAATGATTTTAAATAATTGGCCACCTTGAGAACTGAGCAAACCGGAATATCACACAAAAACAAAAAAGCAAAAAAAAAAAAACTATTTTTTTTTAAGTTTTTTTTTTTAAAGAAAACATGGACTAAAAGTAAAAAATAATTAATTTATGAATCGGAAAACAAAAGCATGGGCGCACTTAGATATTATGATTTTGAGATAAGGTAAGCAAAAGCACCCACGCTTTTATTTTCCGACTCATAAATTTATTTACTTTTTACTTTTTAGTCCATTTTTCTTTGCTCAAAACAGTGTATTTAATAATTCCTTTTTTAGTTTTTTTTTTATTTTAGAGCTTCGCACACCCAAATCCTAAACTGTTCTGCAACAAGTCCAAACCCAACATCGTTGCAGGCTAGTATTTATTTTAGGATAAAGAAGTCCATATTAAATAATTATCTTTTCATTATTTAGAGTTAACTGGATTATTCTGTCGTATATCTTATGATTGAATATTGTATTGTCATCGGAAGCAGGTAAGTTTACAAAATTTCAAAGAAATCGGACGATGGGAACTGAGTTTAAAATCAATTAGAAGATTTGTACCAGAGAAAATTACAGATCAAGTTAATATTAAGCGTATAAAAAGTGTGTACAATATTTGTAATATAGGATTTAATTATGTTACCTTACTTCTTAATTACCTATATGAAAGTAATTTTTACTTAAAGAGACGTTAGCAGTATTTCAAATTGTTGCCTTGAAAAAAGAAACGAAATTTAAAAGAAAATGAAGGCTAATGTTTTGTTAAAAACAGAAGTGTTCGAAAATACGAACGGTTTTTTTTTTTTCAATTTAAAACACTAGGAGTATCTAAAAACTTCTTCAACCCGACAAACTAAAAGGAGTATGTATAAGTAGTTTCCGGTTTAACTAAGAGATGGCGCCAGCAAAAAGTACGCAGCGTATTCATTTGACCTTACGTCATTTTGTTCGTCTGACATTAAACTACAAACACACACAAGTTGAGTCCGACAAACACTGGCGTCTTTGTTTTATCGTTCAGTGATCATGTCGAAGTTTGTGCCTGAAAAAGAACATTTGCGGCACGCATTGCTTTTCTTATTTAATCAAAAGGAAAAGGTTATTGAAAGTCATCGTGTGCTAGTAGAAACCTATGGTGAACACGCTCCATCGATTAGAACATGTGAGACATGGTTTCGACAATTTAAAGGTGGTGATTTCAATGTGAAAGACAGTGCGCACTCTGGTAGACCACAAAAGTTCGAAAACGAGAAATTGCAGGTGTTATTGGAGGATGACACAACTCAAACTCAACAGCAATTGACAAAAGAATTAAATATCTTACAAGAAACATTTAGCAGACGTTTACGAGCAATGGGGAAGATCAAAAACTGGGTAAATGGGTCCCACACGATTTGAATGAACTTTAAATGGAAAATCGCAAAGTCACTTGTGAAATGCTGCTTCAACGCCACGAAAGAAAATCCTTTTTGTATCGAATTGTGACGGGTGACGAAAAATTGATTTGTTTTGAAAACCCTAAGCGGAAAAAAATCGTCGCTTTCACCTGGCAAAGCCGGTCCTTCAACAACAAGGCCAAATCGCATGGGCCATGCTTTGTGCCTGGTGAGACCAGAGCGGCATTGTGTATTATGAACTCTTGAAGGCCGGCGAAACCGTTAATGCACAACGCTATCGCCAACAAATGATTAATTTAAATCACGCATTGAAAGAAAGACGACCGGAATGGGCCCGAATACATGACAAAGTGATTGTGTTACACGACAATGCGCCGTCTCACACAGCAAAACCAGTGAGAGACACCTTGAAATCGCTTGTATCGGACATCCTTCCGCACCCGCCGTACTCCCCAGACCTGGCGCCACCTGACTATCACCTCTTCGCATCAATGTGGAACGCGCTCCCAGAGCAGCACATCAGGAATTTCGAAGACGATGGCTCGACTAATGGTTTGCCGCAAAAGGCAAGCAGTTTTTCTGGCATGGTATGCATCAATTACCTGAAAGATGGGCGAAATATGTAGAAGCCGATGTCCAATATTTTGAATAAAACAAAATTAATTCCCCTTGAAAATTACGTGTTATCTTTACCACAAAAACCCACAAAAACTTATACATACACCTGGTACAAGCACCGTGAAGAAATGATTATTAAATCTACACAGTTACTCACTACTGTCCCTTTCGGCATAAACAGAAAAGAGATAGAGCAATGTAATCATAGAAGCAAGTACATCCCCATGAAGTTTTTGTT
Source organism: Lepisma saccharinum (assembly GCA_022664845.1). Lineage (NCBI taxonomy): Eukaryota > Metazoa > Arthropoda > Insecta > Zygentoma > Lepismatidae > Lepisma > Lepisma saccharinum. The sequence continues at coordinate 5,778 of JAGDQP010020453.1, read as the reverse complement.
TTCCTGGCAGTATCTCACAGTAAACAAAAATGAAAGAATTGAAATATGAACATCATGTTTTGTTATTGATAGTGAATTAACATTTTCCGCTTCTAGAAGTCAACCGATAAAAGATAAATCAAAATAACGTATTTTATATCTCTATCTGTAGGCTTGCCGCACCTAAATACTGGTTGTTTTCTATACTAGCTTTCACTCGGGACAAATTGTACACATTTTATTGGTAAAAACACCTTTTATACTCTTAAAAATAATACGATTCTTTCAAAGAAGAAAAAATAAAATTAACATGTTCTAAACACGACTTAAAAATCATCGTTCAAAATAAATGTTCAACATGTTTAAAACAAAATGTTTAAAACAATCGCCTCTGTTTCAAACATCTGTTAAAACATTTTGTTTTAAACATTCCAACCCTGACTGACAAGTATTCCAAACAGTAGAACCATATTCTAATTTAGAACGAGCATAAATATTGTGGATTTTATCTCATGTAGAAACGTTGTTAAACCATCTTCCCATTCTTATTACAGAGTATAGGATTTTTTATAGCTTTATTTGCAATATTAGCTATGTGGTTGTTAAAAGTCAATTTCGTATCAAACGTTACACCAAGATCCTTAACTACGTAAGACCTACTTAATGCATAGTTAAGAATTTCATAATTAAATCGATAAATCGCTTTCTCTCTTCTAAATGATTCAACTTACATTTTTCGCATTGACTGAAAGTTGATTGATAGCGCACTAGTTAGTAATGTTGTCTTAAACTATGCTGTAGTTCTATAGCATCTTCCATGAAAATAACTTTAACAATAATAAATATTTTGAGGTCATTCGCAAATAGCACTTTTTCATTATGAGGCATGAATTCCGGTAAGTCATTAGCAAACCAAAGGAATAACAATAGAGCACGATTAGTGCCTTGCGGGTCTCCTGAATATTCTTTAGATTTGCATTCTTTAAATAGAACAGATTTTCTGCAATTAGGTATAGAAGAGCACATAAATCTAATTAAGGATGGAGCGAAGTGATAGTGATTTAATTTATCTAGTAACACATGGTGATATAATCTATAATACGCCTTGTCAAAGTCAATATAACTCACATACTTACTTCCCTTCATCCAACTTGTTTACTATGAAATCTCTATCCGTTTCAAGGTTCGTTACCGAAGACTTTTGAGGAAGAAAGTTCATAGTTTAAATAATTGTCTTCATATGATTAATAATTTACTGATAAAAAATTTGTTCGAAGACTCTTCCAAAGGCAGATAAAATTGCTTTGAACCTAAAGATGATAATTTCTCGTCTGTCGTTAGTTTTAGGTATAGAACAAACTAAAGAAGATTTCCAGTTGGTAGGAAGTATACATGTTTTAATGTTAAGTGAAAGGCAATTAGTAGAGGATATTTAAACATATCAATACATTTAAAC
>JAGDQP010020452.1:0-33260 GCA_022664845.1 Lepisma saccharinum | reverse complement strand
CTCCTACATTCAATGTCCAAGAAGATGATATAGTCACGAAAAAAAAAGTATTACGGGCACAAGCATCTAGTTTTTTTTTAAGTTCATAGACAGACACTTATAGCTAGAACCTGTCTCTTGCAGTCCCTTAAATATATCACGGCTTAGGCATAGGTGAGTGTCTGACCCATAAATAAAAGGTAAATGCACAAAACAAAAAAGACACGAAATATTATGTTCCCGAAATACTTTTTTGGGATTCTTTACGCCGAGGGAAACTGTCCCTTAAATATGCGAGGGACTTTCGACCCCACAGCACATGTTTGGCCATTAAATTAAAGTAAAGTAACTGAATAAATACTCCCAGACAGTACGCAATAAATATAGGTTCTACACAATAGAAAGGGAGATATATTCTCACTATATACCAGCATTATTCATGCCTGAATATTTTCAATACATTATAAATTTTATGTCAATGTCCGCCTTCCGAAGATTTCAGGTTTATTGTAACAATTACATTTTAACTTTCTACTATACGTTTTATCCTTGTAGCGTTAAAAAACAAGATTTTGCAGTGTAACGTGCATATTTCTCTAATATTGAAGGTTATTTTTATTCTATGGGAATATATTAGAAATATTCCGTGTATTTTTTCACGATACCAAGTATTCTAATCCCGGGACAAGTTCCAGCATATTTCTAATTACCTAGGAATACTCCCGGAATATTAAGAATTAAAATGTAACAATCCTGAAATATCCTTCTTGCAAGGCAGTCATTTTAAACACATGCATAGAATGAGAAACGAAGTAGTTTAAAAACACGTAAATATTCGTATCATAGAACTTTTGACTTTTGCTCTGGGAATACATTTTCAGAGAAAAACAAAGCAGGGTTTACTTCCATAATATTCAATGTTGTTCCACAGAGAATATAAAACTGTCAGTTATCGGACGTTTCACTGCAATAATAATAATAATACTTATTCCTATAAGCGTGACTTTGAACTTCAACGACGCATAGAAACTGCATCAGCTGTTATTGTTTATTTCATTTTTCCAGGACTTTTGTTATTTTGGATATTAGTAGGCACTAATTTGTCTATAAGTGATTGAATTAAGAACTTTTCCCGTGAATTTTGGTTTAAAGAACTTACAGAATGAAGTTGGATATTTTCAAACATGAACTTAGTACTGTAATTCATGGCTTCTATATCTAGATGGCAAAATGGAGTACAGGAAAAGTGAAGGATTTGATGTACTAAAGCAAACCAATATAGGTTCGAATCCTGTTTAAGCCATTTTTTTTACAAAGCGGTCTTGAAGAATCTAACCATCACTTCTCATAAAAAATGGATAATATTTCCGACTGTGGAAGATGATTTACGAATGTTGGTTGGAAAAGTCCAAATTAAGTCTCAGGGGGGACAGTTAAGAACACGATATTAATATGAAGTATCCATTTTAATGTTATTATTCGTAGAAACAAACACTATAGCATTTGTTAAGCACGTCTTGAGTAAAGTCGTCTGTGGAGTATCCCTATCGTGCTGGACTTCTAATTTGAAAACCTGAGTTCGATTCCCCATCAGTCAGTTACTTTTTCGCATACTCTGAATTATTCAAACAAAGATTCATCTCTGGACTGTGGAGAAGTTAACGAAGTATCACTGGTCAGAATCCGAGTAAACAGGTGTGTGTGCTGTTTAGCATAATGATAATATATTTTTCATTGATCTTTCCCTCTTTCTTGATGTATTGTTATCGTGTCTTCGCTGCTTCTTTCTCTTCTTTTACTTCTCCCTCTCTCTATTCATGTTTATTTCTTCTCTTAATTTACACACACTTTCTCTGTTTGTGCGTATTCCACAGCCAAATTCGGGTCACTTTCGATGACCCCGTGATAGGGACTGGCCTAAACATGAGTGACCTGGTCTGGAAAATCTATTTAACTGGGAATTTTGACGTCGTATTTTTCGTGTTCTCGGGGTAACATCTCCGATTCTGGTCACCCCTGAAATAAACACTGTTCAAACGCAATGAAACAATTAAAATCTCTCCATCATCTTCCAGGTTATCAAATCACACATCGAATCACCGCGTCAGAATGCGTTCGAATCTTAAACCTGATGACACAGTCCAAAACCTGACCAGCATCCCCCGACAGTCGGGGCCCGTTTCAGCTCTGCCGGGTTTATTCCATGTGTGCGAATTGTTATAAACACTAGTTCATTAATGTTGTAATTATTAAAGCGTTATATTCACAATAGGTGGAATCTAGAGTGACATGTTCGGGACAGATACATATTAAGATATAAGTAGAAAATAGCCCCCTTTTTTAGCTATTTCAAGGGAAGAATTCTTTCTATATTAGTTTGGCAAAAAATTCGTTTCCATCCTATAATTTAATTTATCAACATAATATTCAATGTGTTCCCTTTTTCACTTTTGAAATGTGCAACATGTAATGTCTGGTATGCCTATAGGAACATGCGAATATTGCTTTTGAACATTTGGAACTTTTCATTTTGATACAGTTTGGAATTATAATCTTGGCTCTTTCTGATAGAAATTAAGCAGAAAAATTATTATCCATTCATGTTCTTTGTATGCTCAATTTACATTACTAGTCTGGAATGGAAGATATGGACCACGGTATCTACATGATTTGTTACAATCAGTGATTCCGTCAGACCCCGGCAACTGGGAGTGGGGTCAGCCCCAAATCCTTGAGAATGTCCCCAACTTTTACTTTATTTTCAAGGTCAAAAGTTGACAGCAACATTGTAAAGCTACCTACACCCTCCCAAATTTGACTTTACACACGCCAATCTGAAAATCCTGGCGGAATTCATGATTATAATGTATTCCGAACCAGTACGTTCAAAGAGCCCCACCGAATTTGCAGCCGAACCACACACAAACAAATCATGTGTGTTACACTTTTGACATTATCCTAAATGTGTCTCCACTGGAAATCATGAGTATTTAATCTGACCATCAACTTTGGTCGCAATATTGAAAGGGACTAAATGAATTTTCAAGCGCCCTTTATATATTCGAATAGCCCTGAAAAACATATAAAATCCAAAAGTCCCTTCTATCTTGCTGTTAGATTTGTGAGCACTGCACTTTATAATGTTAGGTTGTTTTTACTACATTTAAATTTCATATTTTTATCTGTACTCCATCTTCTTCTTCTTTTTTTCTCCCCTTCCCTCTCTCTCTCTCTCTCTCTCTCTCTCTAATTTCTCTGCCTTTGCCGGAAGGCACCCATCGGTTTCAATTTTTCATTGGGTGTTTAAATTTCTCCCTCCGTCGACTCACGTATATTGTTTCGTCTCGCTTTTATTCTTTCATTTTATCGATAGAATTCGATACTAATACATGTCTATTTAAAAAAAACAACCGAAATAACGTGCTCATGATGTTTGCTGATTTTACTATGGGTGTGACGAAGGAAGAAGAAAGAGGGGTCTGTTTACCAGACACGATTATGGGATAAGAAGGTGCCATTTGGATTGCCTAGCTGCACGGCGTTCGCTGTCGCAAGTTTTTTGATGCGAAGTGTACCACGCCTAGACTAAGTATACTGCAGCGCTCCTTATTCCATAGACTAGTACACTGTTAAAAAGGTTTATTCAAAAACGAAAAAAAGAATCTCGAATTTGACAAACTTTTGGGCTCAATCTGGCTCCGACTAAATTTTGCTCAATTTTGAACACGTGGTGGTGCTAAAAAATTAGAAAATATTTCTCGAATAATGAAAAAAAAAGTCTCAAACACGAGGTAAAACTACTCGAAAACGAGTTTAAGTTTCGTCTCAAAAATGAGAAAAGTTGGGACTATTTTCAGAAATAAGAAGAAATATATTCAAAAGTGACGAAGAATATGCTCAAAATGTTGAGAACGTAATGACTCAAAAGGTAGCTCCGGAGCTACGAAAATGAGAAAATAGTTGGTCAAAACTGAGAACATTTGTTTCAAAGTTTTGATAAGGTAATCACTCAAAATCGTTATGAGAGCTAAAAAAATGACAAAATATTTATTCGAAATTGAGAGAAACATATTCACATCGTTAGAGCGAATGAAGATGAGAAAATATGTATTCAAAATTATAACCTGTAGTGAGACTACACCTCTAACAAGCAGTAGAGAACCTTATCCGTGATCGCACCAGTGTTTCTCAGCACCTTTCTACAACCAGAGAAAAGCCCTCTATTACGCTTAACTAAAGACAAACGCAGGCGGCAAAGATAAAAATATTTATTGAATAGATAGGATAGGTATAAATACCACCCTGTACATGCTGCACCCTGCATACATTATTTACATTCTTGCTGTACATCTGAGGTATATATTATTTTACAATACTCCATTGTGTTTGTACAATCGCTTTAATCTGCGTAAAAAATCATTATTAAACATATTTAAATGATGTGCCAATAATACAACACAAGAAACAACAATTTAGCATAATACAAAGCAGTTACTCACTTCAACTTTGCACCATTAAAAGTAGAGACATCTATCGACACAAGCGGGAAATGCAACAGGCGACATATGTTATGAAACTCATTCACCTTTATTAGGAGTTTATTACTACCACAACAGGTAAACACACTTTATAATCTTACGAAAAATAAACCTTAGGAAGCAGAAGAGTTAAACTTAAATCCCGACAGTATGTTTTATTTTTGCCGCTATCACGCCCGTGTATGAATATCACATGCAGTCGCAGCGATACAGATTGGACTGTCCGACAGAGAATTTAGTTTTTTTTTGTATGTTTGAAATCATTACACTTGTGTACGATATTCTTTTACAACGCTCGCCAGATAATAAACCATGTCTACAGATTTCATTTAATAATGTCGCAGGATTGTAATATTACCTTTCCAGAGACACACAGTTTGAATAATTGCATCAGCTCAAATTTGAAAAGTATGCCTTAGCTCGTATTTCACAATTACCATTCTCAAATTTTAATTTTTGAGAATGTTGTTTCTCACTTTCAAGTAAAATTTACTCGATTTTTTTTTAGTAGGAAAATTTATTCATTTTTGAGAAAGTAATTTTTAACAATGTAATTATGTACAATAACCTTGATTCAAATATTGATATTTTCGGATCTGAAAACACTTTCCATCGAACGCTAAATACAAATATGTGAGTTATTCCTCTTGTGTAGTATAATCGTTATGTTATTTATATCAATTGCTGTGTTATGTGTTGTTTAAAATTTAATTTCATGTTATTTAGTTTGTAGTGAAGTTATTTACTTTGTTGCATTGTTATTTTGTTTCTGTCTAAAATGGCAACTCAAGCTGTATCTGAAACTTAATAATAAATAAATAAATAAATAACTGGAAAAAAGCTATAACTGACAAGGAAGGAACGGCGCCAACATATACATCCACTTTGCAACCAAACACATATAGAACGAAAGTACATCGAAAATAAAAGGACATGTGTCCCGGCATTCATCCATATAGGCTCACGTTAACGTAGAAAAGTATTATTGTCTAAAATAGAGGGCTTAACCTACATAGATTATCAATATTTTGACATACAAGTGAAAAGCAGTATGTTGTCAAGGAGAAAGTAAATCGAAAATAAGCCTATACGTATTTCGGCGTTTGCTTCAATAATGTTATTTGCAAGAGAAAAACCGAACGATTGCTGTAAGATGGCCCGTGCGATTTTGAACCTTCCGTTACAAAGTGTGCAACTACTGCTCACTTGTTCTCTGCCTGCAACCGTTACTCCAGTATAGATCCTATGCTGTAAACGGGTGTTCTACGACGCGAAGTTTGCTTTTGCCTACACTGGTGTGTGGCACAAGTAAAGTGAGGTTAGTACTAATAGTATAAATACAGTACTCACATCGTCATGTCGCACGAAGCACGCGCATCCTATCCAGGATGCTGGAAGAAAGAAAGCGGTAGCTATATATGTATTCACCTGGAGAACATATATATAACCTGTGAAGTATTTTGCAGGTAAGTTGCAACGGTGAAATTACACTACAGGGAAAATGGGTCAGCGTGGGTAAAATGTACACACATATTACTGTGCGTCGAAACATAATGTTTAATCCTAAGAATTCCATGCACGCCTCTGCTACTTCCCGTTACGCTTGGTATGCTGCGAAACTGGTGATGTCGCGAAGTGTATTTATGAATGTACGAGACGTGTGCTTTCCGTCCGAGATTCGAAGCAGAAAGGGTGAATGTGGCAGTTCTGTTACGTTTTTGAAATGCTCCTGGTGTAGCAAGTGTTTGTGCTTCCCTTGCTTTTATGAGCTTCACCACTCAGAGCATTGCAATCAGGCGGATCGGGCACAACAAACTTTGCACAGCAACTAACGTACGTAAGTTGTTTGAAATACATTCAACATGTATTGTTTGACGCGTAAACTTTTCTCTGTCAATATAATTGCATAATAGATGATAAACACCCACTACCCATCAGCCATCACCACTTCTGTTTTTAGACCAGTTCTTCTATTCTACAACGTAGTGCGTAGGCCTACATATCGAAGCATCATCTTCATCGCGTGCACATATTTATCTATCCGTGCCATGCAGCCAGAGAAGTGTGCGTAAGTGCTCAGCAATTCTGCATCCTCACAGCGTAAATTCTTCGCTTTCTTGCAGGTGACCAGATTGCTATATGAGATAATGCCGGGACACATATCGTCTTATTTTTAATTGCACCTTGACAATATGCTGCGTTTCTCGTATAGAAGTCAAAATATCGATAATCCATGCAAGATAAACCCTCTATTCTAGACAATAATATTTTTCTAATCTAACGTGGGCCTATATGGACGAATGCCGGGACACGTGCCCCTTTATTTTCGATGTACTTACGCCCCATATGTGTTTGGTTCAAAAGTGGATGTACATTTTGGTGCCGTCTCCTTGTAAGTTTTTTACAGTGCTGAAGATATTCTAATCTTAGGGAATTAAAACATGAATATTTATATTTTTGAAGAGGTCATGTAATGCATTGTTTTTTATCAATCCACGAATACAATCAAATAAATGGTTTAATTCAATTTTAGCGAGCAAATTAATTTTCCATTAAGAAATTTCCAATGAAATGAAATAAAGCGAAATGAGTCAAAGTAATCAAATGAAATAATTTTAGTTCTGCTCGATCTCACACAGTATATTGTAATCAAAAGCAGTGGCCTAGACAAGGGTTCACTGCGAGGCTCGTCCTTCCACGAGGGGAAAATTATTTTTAGGCTCTCGCAGCAAGTGCCGTGAAGCCTTATGCACCCACTCTGTCCATCTGTCGATAACTTTCAACTAACGAACTACTGGGGCTAAGAAGGTGGATGAGGTGTCCTTCGAAAGGTCTCGACAAGATGTGTTCAAACCCGAATCATCCATCCAGATAGTTGGGGCGGTTCTCAAGTTTTGGGGGTCAACTTCGGAACTACTGGGGCTAGGAAGGTGATTGAGGTGTCGTTAGAAAGACCTCGTTGAGATGGGTCAAACCCGTACAGATCATACACATTACAGGGGCGGTCCTGGAGATAGGGGTAGTTCATAACTTAGGAATTACTAGGGTTAAAAATGTGGTTGACGTGTCGTTGGAAAGGACTAGCTGCAATTTTTCCAGCAGGACTTTGATTATCCAATTACGATGCTCGTTGCTGAAGTCTGGCGATACCATATATGCACAATCCCCCAACCGGGCTCCGCTTCACTTATTTTATAATAATTACTCTCTTACTTGCCGATATTGCAGCAGTAGGTCTATTGTTCGAAGTGTGGGGTAGTCCATTGCAGATTATCTTCCGTAAGGGATTTTTTTAAATAGAATAAAGCCTTTCTAGGGAAAAGGAGTTGCTTTAAAATTCTGGGAGATGTCGACATTTGGTTCTTTCACAGAAATGATGTAAAGAAATTTTTAAGAAGTTAGTCATGACTTTCCGGCCCGGTTGTCAGCCCTCTGAAAGAACGTTACTTTAAATAATTCCTATTCGATCGCGAAAACCAATCCATGTTGGTCGTAAATTTCCGCTTCATAATATCTTTCAATTCTTACAGTATATTTATTATCACAGAATTTCTGCATTAATAACTTTTAGAGTTCTACAAAAATAATTTTATTTTATTTACATTTATGGGTTGATCTGACAACTACGGCCTAAACGTGCTTGTAGCCGTCTAAGAAATGGTACAGAATCTCCCTCTCGGAAATACAACTTCTTGAGTCAGGGGTGAGGAAGTAGTGGCCAGGATTTCTATTTTAAATACTTTCTCAGCATTCCTCTGATGAGAGGGAATGGAAACATAATTCTGAAGTTCCGAACGAAGTTATCACAATCCTTATAAAGTGTAACAAGATATCATCTTTAATAGTATATTCTAAACCAATATTTTTTAACCTTTTTCATGCCGCGATCCCCTTTCTACCATGTCTTCTGGCCAGCGATCCCCCAAAAGTACTTTTCTTGTTAATAGTAAGCGGTTTCGATTCACTTTGAAACCTTCAGGAGGCTATTGAATACACACACACACACTTCGCGATCCCCTTCCACACAACCCGCGACCCCCACGTTCAGAAACCAGGTTGTAAACCAACTTGATCGTATGCAGGCTTCCAGTAAGTGTAATAACTATAGTACATCCCACAGAAATATTGTACAGGGTGTAACAAAAGTCTCTTGTCATAGGCCAACTTGGTTATGAGTGCGGATACGAAAACATATCAGAAGGAAAAGTGGCTGAAAATGATTGGTTTTCAATCTAAAAAAGTTGAATTTTCCAAATCGAGCCAGCCGTTTGGGCTCCACACTGGTGGAGCGCCCAATGGGAACGAAAAATGCAACGTTACCAGTCGTACTGTGATAATCATAGGCGCATTTTGTCATGTAGTAATGAAACGGAAAGCAAGGAAGAAGTATGCCGGAGGGAAGGAACAAGAATAGTACACATCTCGGTTGCAATCATTTCCGTAGTGGGGTTCAGGGGCGGGTAGGGGTAGGGGTGATGAAATTCGTAACGCGTTAAAAGTTGAAAGATGTAAATGTCATAACATGTGGGCCAAACGTCACAGGCGCGTTTCGGACAACAAAAGATGAAAGAACGTTCCAATAAACATGGGTCCTACGCCGCCTCGTTTTCGAGATACAGGGTTACCAACTTGGAATCCAAAATCGCCTCCTGACCAGTGGAATTGAAGACAAAGATGTGGAAATAGCTCGGAAGGTTATTCCTGACACCAAAAACAAGCAATAAAGTCCTCTTGAGGTTGTCGAATTCCGGTGGCTGTAAGAGATACAGGGTTGCCAACGTGGAATCCACAATCGACGTCTGACGATTGGAGTTGACGAGAAAGACGTGAAACCCTTCGGCAGGTGATTTCTGAGATCATAACAAGTAAGAAAGTCCTCTTGCATTGTGTTCGAATTCCTGTGCGTGTAAGAAATACAGGGTTGCCAACTGTGTGAGGCATTATCGAATGTTACCCCAAAATAATTTATGAAAAAGGCAGCAAATGACAAATGTACGCTGGTAACCTGATACCTACGGGAGGGGGACACGTGACCAAGCACACATCAGCAGTGTCGCACAAGCAATGCTGCCTGTGCACTTGGCAACACGAAATCCTTCTCGTTTGAATAAATCTTATTTTATCTTATCAAAGATAACAGATTTTCATATAGGGGTCATGTTCGTGAAAAAATATACAAAAAGACTTACCACATTTAGATCGAGTACTCAGATAATTGACATTGGGTGTCAAGTGTCATGACAGACGAGTCGCATACGTAGTTTTAAAAGAGTTCCATTACCTTCTACTACTGGCAATAAATTCTTATGTAAGGCATCCCAGGCATCTTCGAACCTAGGACCCTGAAAGGTGACAAGGAAATACGCATACAAATATTATGTCATCAAGCTTGTTACAAGAGGACAGTTACCTCAGTGCTTAGATGTCATTATTTAAGTTATTTCACATCATCACCTCATACAATTACATGTTTGCAATAGAGAAATATACACGTTGAAGCAAACAGGTAGGTTTGATATACACGTTATATAATGTACTTACCTAACATTGTCATAAAGATTACAGCAGGACTTATTCCGGATAGACACGCTGGAAAGAGAGATACTCGAGTTCCACGGGCCAACATTTTTCTATCAAACATGCTGACCCGTTGAATTCCAGAGAGTGCTCTTTCATCCAAAATTGGGAAATATAGCTTATATTGGTATACGCTGTAGTACCAAGAAAGAAGTAAGAGTTTTGAACTAATAGAGTAAATTTCGAGCGATTAATATTCTACTAGTGAACAGACTGACAGTTTCGTTAGCAGCCTACTGAACGACCAGCAAGTCTAGCCGGTAAGTCAAAGCGCTATAGCAACGTATTTACATCAAGAATGAGACCTTAAACAAATGTCTTTGAAAACCTCTCGCTTTTTATTTCTTCATTTAAGCTACATCCATATGATCTCAGTGTAAAGAACCAGGCTAACCTCCCTCATACGTGGGATCCCGACACTTAAACCAAAATTCTTCGGATTTTTAGTTTGCCGAAAAGGATACATCTACGAATTCTGATCTAAAAATCAACAAAGCGAAAACTCAGATCAACTATTTACCAATTGCATTGTTTCCGCTCATCACTTGCACTGATATAGACAGTGTTTACAACAAAAAGCGGCAAATAGCGTCCAGCATGTAAGGACCTGAACACGAGATGTGAAAAATAAGGACCTACTTTAAACATTTTCAAGAGAAACTCAGTTAGTGTACGGCATCGCTAAACACAGACTTTTTAGTAAGCCAAAATTCGAACGAAACGTTGGCAACATTAAATGACATTTCAGAGGAAGGAGCGACCAACAAACAGAGCGAATGACAGGAAGGGCGAATGCCAAAAGAACGAATGACAAAAAAGATCGACTACCAAAAGGGCGAATGTCAAAAGAGCGAATGACTAAACGAGCGACTACCAAAAGAGCGAATGACAAAAAGAGTGATTGACTTAAAGAGCGACTACAGAGAGAGTGAATGCCAAAAGAGCGAATGCCAAAAAGAGCTACTACCGAAAGGGCAAACATCAAAAGAGCGAATAACAAAAAGAGCGACTACCAAAAGTGCGAATCCCAAAAGATCAAATGATAACTAAGAAAATTCATTAACTTAGGAATTTCTCGTAACCTAAAAGCGAAATAATTTAAAAAAAAGTTATCTATTCAATATACGAACAGGAACATTTCGTTCTTCTGATTTGTAATTACATACCCTTCCGGGCTATTAAAATATGTCATAAATGCTACTACAAGTATAGAATTTTTACTGTTAAAAATGAATATGTAAGCCTCTATACTTCTTTACAAAATAAAAAAGAAGAATATTCATTGATATTAAACAACATGTACGGCTCTACGTCCATATGTTTTCTGAAAAATTCTTCTCAGAATTATTTATTGACAAAGTTGATAGGCGATCTCTAATCCAACTCCACGGTGAGTATCATTAACACAACTACACTTGTCTGTTTTCTCTTTTCATTCGTATGATGAGCGGTGGGCGACACTATCATATCCTTTTTCATTTTAATTAGATTCTGATGGTAAAATCCATTCTCACATACCAGTAATTTCGTTTTATTTAAATGCGCTGCTACTTACTTGTATAAAAATGTCCTATTTCTGAAGAGTTTATTTCATCAGTCGGCAGCTATCTTAATAGAGAGAGTCCTGGGTTGGTGTAGGATAAGTTATAATTACTACAAAAATTGTGCTTTTTCTACAATGACATGGTAAAGCCAGTCATTTCTAATTTTGGGACATTTGATTCCTTTTTGTGTTGTAATTACCTACGGTCAGTAGTTTTCACTTTATCAGAGTATGCTCGGTAACGGACCCCGCGCCAATAGGGCCAGAGTCAATAGGACCCTGCGTCAAAAGGGACCAGTGACAAAAGGGTCCCACGTCTAAACGGCCACGCGAAAAATGGCATGGTTCAAAACGGCCCCGCGTCATATAATCTTGTCAATGATTCTTGATCACTTTCTAGTATGGCGTTCATTATTTTTGGTGAATAATGAGTTAATCAAAAGGAGAAAGTAGCTGAGTTTAGTGAAAATGTGCAAGGTTGTCATCATGTACGGATTGTCCTAAATAAGTCGCAGAAAAGTAATTTAAATTTTGAACTTGACGATTTTTGGTTTTCAATTAATATTACCGAATGTTAAGTGGTTTTACACCAACCATATTTTCCCCCATATGCACAGTGTATTACATAAATATATTCTTATCTTATATGTAAAATTGCAAGTAAAGTAGTGTATGTGGATTAATAATGTCAAAATGGCTTGACCGATTGAAATGATTTTTTAAAGATAAATTAATAGCTGAGCAAAACAAATACTTTTATTTAAAAACTAGAAACGTGTAACGGTTTCGCCAACTAAATAACAACTTGGATCCATCAGACATAACAGAGTGTGTCTGATGAAGCCAAGTTGTTAGTTGGTGAAAGCCTTACACGTTTTTAGTTTTTAAATAAATCATATTTGCTTTGCTTAGCTATTATTTTATTTTATCTTGAGCATATACAAAAAGGTTTGATATGGAAAATATAAATGATTTTTTGATTATAAATAGCTGTTTTGTCGCTCTAGGGTTTTACGTTGGTAAGACACCCCTAGCACCCCTCATGGTGAGGTTGTAAGGGGAGTGAAATGTATAAATAGTCGAAACCGACCTATATTAGTGTCAAATACTCAGTTTTCGAGTTCTCTGAGATGAAAAGTGACACCTCCGATGCCGTTGCATTCCAAGTTTAACCCCCGTCCTAGCGTCTTTAAGGGTGAGAGGGAAGGAGGTGACATGTAAAAAAATAATCGAAAACGGTCATTCGCTCTTTTGGCATTCGGTAGTCGCTCTTTTTGTTATTCGCTCTTTTGCTATTCGCTCTTTCGGTAGTTGCTCTTTTTATTGGTCGCTCATTTTGTAAGTCGGTCTTTGTGTTAGTCCCCCTATTTGTAGTCGCTTTTCTGGAGTCACTCTTTTGTTGTTCGCTCTTTTTACATTTTATCTTGTGTCGAGATACCACAACCCCATCCCTAGAGGTACTATGGGTGTCTTAATCACGTAGAAACCTAGAGCAACAAAGCAGCTACTTATGTTCAAAAAATTATTTCAATCGGTCAAGCCGTTTTAACATTATTAGCCCACACACGACGTTACTTTCAATTTTATATATAAGATTAAGATATTTATGTAGTACACTGTGTATATGGGGGGGAATGTTGGTGTAAAACTATTAGCATAATATTAATTTAAAACAAAAGATCGTCAAGCTAAAATTTAAATTAGTTTTCTACGGCTTATTTAGGACAAGCCGTACATGATGCCAACCTTGCACATTTTCATATTTAAATACCAATGCTTATTTCAGTTTATAAGATTCGAAAAACGCTATTTGAAAGTAGCGCCTACCGGGAACACCACTCGTTTCTTTTGGCATTAATGTGTGGATGTGCAACTGTAAATCATAATTATAAATTGTTTTTTTAACCACTCAAGATTGTAAACTAATTGATTCGTGTAGCTGCGGAGTTCCGTAAATACTATTTTCAATTTCTTTGTATTTGATTATTTCCTTGTACAAAAGTTCAAAATAAGTAAATTTATTGTCACGTACTTTATACTGTTAAAAATTTTGTTAACATTGCTAGGAATTTTCAGGGAGGTTTCTAAGAATTTTACTATTTCATGTTAATGGAGGAAACCTCAGTTACTTTTCGCATGATTATCTGGAAATTTTTAGTTTTTAGTTCTCCACCTGTACAGAATGAGAAAACTATTTCTTATCGTAATCAGTTACATTACCTGACGTTACCACACGTAAAATTACGTATTACGGAAAAGTTAACAAAAAGATAACGGTGAAAACACTTATAACAGAAAACAAAACCGTAAACTAATTAATACCGAGGTAGTACAAATTAAAATTAGCAATTAGGTTTAAATATACTACTAGCTAACACATATAAAACATAAAATATATAAAATATTGAATAAAGAATTGTTTAATTAGAAAACAGTACACATCGGGAATAGAGTCACTTCTAGACCATGAGCCTGACGTTACAAAGATTAGTTAAAAAGTAAGGTTACCACTATAAGCAATATAGCAGTAGAACACAGGTAAAAGCTGATATTAAGAATAATACTAATAATAATAATAATGATACCTCAGTGACTAATAATACAATAACTAATACTAATGACTAATACTACAATACTAATAATAATACCTCCCCCAGATACACAAAAGAAGTTTTTAAGAGTGACTAGTACTTAAGTTTTTTATTTAGAAGCTTATTTTTTGCGATCGGTTATATAACTATATTATTAATGTTATGCAATTTTGCATTTTGGGTATTTAATGTATTTATAGAATTATGCTTAACTTTTATTATTAAAAATGGACTATAGTATTTTAAAAAATACTTGGAAATTGTATAAATAAATTTTGAACTATGTATATGAGATTTAACAAACACTAGCTTTTAGCTGTACTGAAGCTGAAGATGGTTTTATTACGCCTATGATTTTTAGTAGAGTTTAGAAGAATAATTTGATAACGAGATTGACTATTTATAAGATTTAAATTATTTGGTTAAGCTATATATTTAAAAATTATTTACTGTGAGAACAATTTACGAAAATTTTATTAGCTGAAAACCCAGTGACTAAAGAAATTGAACTGTTTAAAACAGATTAAATTTGTATTAGTTTAGTGCATTAGTGCTTATGATTATTGTTACAGAATAGTGTTATTAACTTATTTTTTTTTCTGATAACGTTTTACCATATTAGATTTGGAAATATATGCACAAATTATAACAAGTTTAATTTTTAATTAATTACAGAACTTTATTTAAAGATTAGATGTATATTGAGGTTTGTATTAGATATTACTACGCGATGTTTAGGATAGTGATGAAGATATTTTTTAAAGTAGCTTTAACTTTTTTGACATGAGCATCTTTAAGGGATATAAAATTAAATATTTATTAAATACATTTATAATTATTAAAATATGATATCATTTTAAGCTACAAGGTAGCTTGCTAGTAACGTTTGTACATATTTTTATGTGGGACTTTAGGTGTAACATGGCATACTTTTTACTTAACATTTTAGATATTATTTTAACTTAGTATGTAATTCGTAATTATTTACTAATTTAACGATTCTTTTTATTTTTAGTAAAACTATTTTTTTTAAGAAAAAGTATCACCTGTGAATTTTCAAGTGGTTTTACTATGTATTTTACTGGTAACTTTAGCTATTAAAAACTTAGGAACTAGTAATTTTTAATTTTTAGATGTTTGATTAGTTTTTACAGAAATAAGATTATTAAGCAAATAGAAATGTTTGTTACCAGCCTTAAACTTTTAAAAAAATTTTAGACAATTTTTTTTAGTTATTTAAAAACAACGTAATAAATTCCGTACGAGTTACTTTAGCAAATATGATTTACTGATTTTTATTTTTACTGGTTTTTACGAGGTTACCTTGAGAGAGTATTAGCCACAAAGTTTTTAGTTGTTGACAAATGCTGAAATGTTATGTTATACTTTCGCGTACGAAGTAATAACTTGGTAGTTTTTATATTAAGATTTACTAATGTACATAATTGAAATTGATTTACTGTTTGCGTGTATTATGGTTTTTTAATCAACAATATAGTTAGAAAAATAATTACATATATACACTACAGCTAATAATTTTAGTTGAAACATTGATAACGGATATTTTGTGGGTTTAATTTCTGACAGCATATTTAATAACATAATAATTATCACGATTAGGTTAGAATTATAATAAACTTGACAGATATATTTGTGAAGGTTGACTACACAAGCATTATTAAAAATATGGAAAGGTAAGTTTGTATTTGGAAGGACTAAAGCAGGAGCGGTAATTAAGGATTTTTAACTGCTTTAAAAGCATAATTTTTTTTATTAAAATAGAATTTAGAATTTTTGCGTAAATGAGCAACTAAAAGTTTTATTAAACACGAGTAAGTTTGATTTTTTGCTTTTAATTTTTAATACTAAGAAAATATTGCAGTTGATTTTGTTTTGGGGATTGAATACTTTTGAATAGGTTAGTTAGCTTTAGGATGAACCTTAATTTTTTTACTGAATATTAAATAATTAAGGAAAGACATTTTTGCTTTAAGGAACTGACATTTTTTGAAATGTAATGAAAAGTTTGTTTTTTGAAACAATAAACTAAATTTTTAAAGTGTTTATTGAAAGGCTTAGAAAAACATAACACATTATTTAGAAATATGGACACGAAGTTTTTGGTAAAGAGGTTAAAGAGTTTATACATGGCTATGGAAAATGGCACATGACGACTGTACAATTGTAGGAGTTTGGATGAAGTTTAATTGCGTAGTAGCCCTTTTTGCATTGAACAAACTAAAAGCTATAGAATTAGACAATTTATTAAAGATATTTTCAAGATTTTTAACTTTACGTGGAGAATTTACTTTGAGGTTAATAATACGGAAGTGCATAACAGGTTTGAGACCTATCATTTGCTTTAAGGACACAATGCACAGGACTTACATAATGACTTCTTATAAGACCCCATTGCAACCAATTTTTAATTATTTTTAAAAGTTTTTTAAAACATACGGAATAGGGTAAGATTTATCAGCAACAGGTTTATTAATTTTAACTTGATACGTTGAGGCTTAATATTTATGGGTTTAGGTCTTTTAGAGAATAGATATTTAAACTTTATTAATAATGCAGTAAGTTTATTTTTAATATTATTTTGCAAATTTGTTTTGTTATTTAGAACTGATTTAATTTTTAGAGACTAAATAATTGTTTTAGAAACTACGTTAATATTTGTAATTGAATCAGCTTGAACAAAATTTGGAAGATAACCTTTGACTAATTTAGAAGAAGTGTTGATACATTGGAGGCTATTAGTGCCAAAATAAAAATAATTTTGGAAAGTTTTAAGAATGGCATATTTAGGATTAAATTAGTTTTTATACCAGCTATAACATGTACACAGACATTAAAATATAATTTATAAAATTTATAAATAAAATTTGAACATTTTTAATTACATATTTGTTATTACTTATAAATGTTTCTCAATTAACTTGTGGAGCTTGACGTAACATACCACTAGGACCTAATTGTAATATTTTTAAGACGAGTAATTTAATAAATTTAATTTTCAGCTAGAGTTTATAATACACTTTAAAGTAATATTTGCTATTTTGATTTGTATATGAAAAGTATGACTTTTTAAAATTATTTTTATTTATTTAAAGTAAAATATACTTTAAAAGTTTTACTAATGCTTTTGCTTTTATTATTTTAAACTGAAATATGATTTGTATTTGTGCGTTGGTTTATGTTTTAGGGCAACCCTCATCCAAGATATTTAAGGATTGCCCCTGGCATTTAAAGAAAAACTGTTAGAGCGGTTGTTTGAAGTTGTTTTACAATTATAAAGGACATTTCCGATAGTATTTTTATTGCAATAAAAATTCTTCTGTTAAAGTAGACTACGGAAAACATTTTCTTTTATTTCTGTGATGCAATTATCAAGAGTAATAAAGACTTGCTCCAAAAGAGTCTCAGCCTTGCGCTTAATCGAGCGCAACCGTGTTATGACGTAACCAGTCTGCCCACTGCTTGTCATTAACATACAGATTGTATTTGATTTGTTAGTATTGTTTAAAAGAGACAGCAAAAATGGATCGAAAGAAATATTTTAAGTGGTGAATAGCATTTAACACGTCATTTAGTTTGATTTATTGATTTAAAATTGATTTTTACTTTTAATATTTGTTTAGATATTGATATATTTTGATAGCATCAACACTAATTTATAGCAGCTCTTTTTTCATTATTAAATAATAGGATATCTTCTAATCTTTAGAACTCTTGTATTTAAAAAGAATTGCCATTTTTTCTGTAAAAAATTGTGGGCTTTTATCCGACAATCGTATATTTTTATAATGAATGCTAGTGAAGCATTTTTCAAGAACATAAAAGCACATGAATTAATAGTGCTCGTTACTGCCATCTGTTAACAATTTAACGTACTACTTGTAGCCCGCGAATATATTGTATAGTTTTAATATGTCATTGTAAAAAGTATTCATAAAAGCATGTAAGAAACAAAAACGTAAATTGAAACTTTTACATTGAAGTTACTCTTGCGCTTCGTGAAGTAAAAAAACGGCCTTTGATAGGATTCAAACAGCCTTAGGTGAAAGTATAGAAAGTTGAAAGTTGAATGCGCTAACCAATTGCGCCAAATGTTCAAGACATCAGAAGTGACACAAACCAGCAATAAGAAGAGCACTGCAAGTTAAGACTGCCCCCTGTCAATTTTTCGAACAATTTCTGTTATTAAATCATGTTTTGGTGTTTTAACTTATTGAAGTCTGCTCTGCAGATTTGTACATTAATTATTTCGTTAAGTGATGATGTAAATGTTGTTTCTCTTTTTTGTTTTTTCATCTTCAAACTTCTGAATATGGAACGTAACATTGGGAGAAGCATATAGTTACGGAAATAGTAACGATTGATTACTTAAAACGAATCAGAGCATTATTTTCGTTGTATGACGTAGGAGATTCAATTCTAAGTATTTCATGCTATATTTCTACGTAACGGAAAGCCGTAGCGCTGAAATGTCAAAAACAATATATATTATTTAATCTGATGTACACAAACAAATTGTAAAATATATAAAGACGGGGAAAACGTAAATGTCCATTGTAATTATTAACAGTTTTTGTATTATTAGGATTATTTCTCCTAGTTTTGTCAAGATTTGAACTTACTATCATTTTATTAAGTACTGAGCAAACATTATTAAGCTGTTTACAAATAACAGGCTTATTAACATCAGGTTAGCGAGGTTTACTAACTACAATGCAATTACTATTTTTTTTATTAGTATTACCATTAGAACTATTTGTATTTACTGGAGAATTAGCATTTTTATTGAATTATTATTAATAATTTTATTATTATATTTCTTGCTAAAATTACGATTACTGTTGTATTTTTTTAATTTTTTTTGTTGAAACTGCTTTTTTGAAAATGTTTACCATCATGTTTGTTTTTAAAAATCTGATTATAAGGAGAATTAGTACTATTTTTAGGATGATTATAATTTATATTTTTAATACTTTTGTAATTATTATTTAAATTTTGAAATTTACACTGAGCTTGCCTAAATTTATAATTATCATTTTATTTTGTAAATGTTGACTTAGATTTACTTTAGGGTGTTGTTGAATATTAGTATGTGTAGATAATTTTAAATTAGTGGTTTGATTTATAAGTTTTTGAACGTTATTTAATTTAAATATACGAAGTATACTGTATTTGAAATATGGAGTTTGGAAGAGTATTCAATAATAATTTATTTAAGTTATTTTGGTTTCTATTAGAACTAACACTATGATAAGATTTGGAAAAATTTTAAATCAATAAAGTTAAATTTTTATGCACTATACTATTGTATTTTATAGTTTGTAATAACTTAAGCTGTACTTTTTAACTTTAAGGTTAGTATATTGTTGTAAGTAAAACTTTTTGAAATTACTGTAACATTTTATGTTTTTTAACATGTTGAAACCACCCCATTATGGCTCTAATTAATATTTTTCAATAATTAGAATTTTATTATTATTTTATAAACGTAGGATGGAAAAGTTTTGATTTAAAAGCTTTAAATTTGTTAGCAGGTTGAGACAAAATATTTTTATTCAATTTTGGGAACACAGTAAGATTTATTAACTTTAATTATTGGGATGGAATATTTTTATTATTTTCGTAACTTAGTTTATAATTTATAGCCTTAGAACTAGCAATTGGTAAATTAGAATTAGTAGTAGCCGGTAGCCTTGAACTAGTATTAATTGGACATGGAAAATACTTATTAGCTATACTAAAATACTATTAGATTTTTATTTTTAGGTAAACATGTGAATGTATATGTTGGAACCGTAGCAGTTATATAGCCACTAGCCTCTGGCCTAGTACTATCATGTGCTTTACATGATGACCAATAACTAGGCAAACTACTCATAGTTGTTGTTGCTGTATTTTTTAGTTTAAAATTATAATTAGTTTTATAAGCACCTAACGAAAAAATTGATAATTTTCTCGGACTAACATTACTAGAGCTAGTAAATTTAAATTAAGCATTTTAGTGACTCACACACTACCATTTATAATAGGATAACTGATAGACATAGTTGAAGCAACTGTAGAAATAATTGAGTTACTTATTATACCACGTGACACATTAGAAGTTGGAATAAAATTATTAGCAGAACTTTTAACTCGAAATGCACACCAACTAAATGTAATTTTAGAATCAACTTGTTTGCTTTTAGGTGTTAAGCTACCTGATAAATCTAAATTTGGACTAACTTTTCAAATTTTTCTTGGTTTATTTTACCTTTAACTAATTTTAACGTTTTTAAAGATTAGAATTGAAAACACAAGAAGTTTTATTTTTATTATTTTTTGCTAAAATTAGTTTTAGGTTTTGAAACATTATCTTTAAGTTTTACAATTTTTGAAGTCCTCCTGCAACCTTATTTATTTGTTTTAAAACTTTACCAGTAATTTTAGTTGAGCATTTTCACACTTTATTTTATTGATATTTTTTGCTAATTTAGTACCTGACTTAGCTAGTTTATTGTTTAAACCACTAATAGCTTTTAAAACTTCTGAATTTTTGGTACTTGCTTGCTAATTACGATTAGAACTGTTTTTTCTAACTATACTGGGAATTTTAGCTATTATACACTTTTTGCATTTGAATTGAAAGTTTGGATTTTTAATTATGCTAAGCTATATTTTAACTTTAATTAACTATATTTTAATTATATAGTTTGGAATTTTGCACAGAGTCTCCAGAGAAATATATTGTAGTTATTACAATTTATTTTAATGTTTGGCCTTTTGCAAACACAGGACAACTTATGAACTTTAGCATTTTAGTGGACATATTGGATTAATTTAGTATTAACTTTTTGGAAAATATATTAAATAACTTTAAAATGCACAATATACTACCACTACACAAATAATAATAATAGCACAATAAAATAAATATATATCACAATTAATCAATGTATGTATTATATTTATAAAATATCTCTAACCTGGCAACATTCAACCTATTACCTAAAATCATTCTTTTAATGTCTACAACTAACCATTGCATTATTTCAACATTTAAGTATTGGAAATTTTTAATTGCATTCTAGCATGTATTAGTACATTAACTATGCTTGAAATGTTTAGTGAATTTTAATTTTGAACTAGGAACACATATTTTGCAATCGAGAAACAAACTTTCATGTTACCGCCCGACTTACTGGTAACCTTACCTAATCTAGCTTGACTAACTGAAACAGTGCTCACAGAATAAGAGAAAAATCTATTAGAACTGACGTGAGAAACGTAAATATCACACATCGCAGATAAAGTAATTTTCAATTAAAACTAGCATAACTAGATTATAAAACAAGGCGCATTGAACAGTAGCATATGTTATGTTGAGAACAGCGAATCTAACCCGAGCTGATCAACGCCAATAAACATTGGGCAATAGGTGAACAGCTACTTAGGAAAACAGGAAAATCTTTTTGAACTACTTTATCAAATAAAAATAGCATGCCAAAACTTTTTACAAGGTTGCATTGTCAGAGCAAAATATTTGGCCACTCGACAAACAGAAAACATATCACAGATGGCGTAGTCAAAACACACGGCAAACAATGAGAACAAAACACATAACCTGGCTGGGTCGCCAAAGTTAATAATGTAGTGACCTAGGTTTATAACCACAACTAGTGGCAACTTTGACTAGACTTTTTGGTTACAATACACAGCTAGGCTTAGAAGTTTTATATGCGCAGACAGGAAAAAATTATAAAAATTAAAGGCCAACTATATTTTATTGTGAATGAAAACTACAGTAGAAGAAAACTTTTATGCTTGTTATGATTAGTAGCTTAATTTATAACTGATTATGAGCTGCTTTTAACCGACCGGATTGTATTATTAAAAAAATAGTATAAGGCGGACTTAATATTTATTTTTGTATACTTTTTATTGAACAGAGTAGTTGTAAAAGAAATGCGTAATGGAATTTTGAAATTACAACAGCTGAACAGGTATTTTGGGAAAAACGAAAGAAAAAATAGTAAATTTTGGGTTTCTTAATAATAGCCATTTAAAGTACTTTGCACTTTGCGTGGGTGGACGACGATAAAAATTACTATTATTATTATTTTTATTTTTGCTTAGAATATTTAGAGAACAACTTAAAGGCTTATTAAAGTGTTATTGGACAACTTTTAATATACTTATGCAGCATTTATATAAATTTTAAGTAAAGTTAATTACCATACGTTTGGTATAAAATTAATGTACTGGTTTACCATATTTGAGGAAAATTTATTACTTTTAATACAGTTATTTAGCAAACACTTTAATAATAACTTTATGCTTAAATAATGCAATAAATAAACTTTACATTTAAAAAAGTGCACGGACCATAACATATTGACTGTTTACATGTTGACAACTAGGCTCACCAATAGACCAAACGAAGAGAAAACTAATTACATGACATTACTTTAAGAAGGAACTGAAAATATTGCAGAACTAAATATTTTTAAAAGCTTACAAACAAAAAGCTTAAGAAAAGAAATTTATAACACACTGAAAAACTACCACATAATAAAGTTGCACTAAGACCATTCACTACAGCTAACAGCTGATTAAGAGAAATGTTTGAGCATTTATGTTCTTTTACTCATAAATACGAAAATAGCATTTGGCAAAACACTGTAATTGTATTTTATACACAATACATTTTTAAGATTTTATAACACCTCTTTTACCTTTACTGAATTTAAACGTAAACAGTAAGATTTACATTTTATTTACATACCCATTTTTATACAACGAATTTATAAGTATTTTAATTTTTTTAATTGTTGGTTGCATAAAGATTTGCAAATTTAGTAGCATTACTTATGTTAGCTTAAAAATTAAGACAAAAGTTAATTGCTGAGCGTTTACATCAGAACAGCTGATTGCTAATGCAAATGAAACAGGAAAATGCACACTTTTTTTTAAGTTAACATATTTGTTTGTTATAAATGACTTACTATTTACTGCAATGTATTTTTGAAATTTTGCTATAAAAATTAAGCAAAAATTAATAAATATACAGCAGTAAATTAGGCTGGTACGCAAATGTAAAGAAAATACTGACTTGCAAATGTACACTTAAATATTATAATCTTTGCAGAAAAGGAAATAAGCACACAGTATGTTTTATATGAAACAAACCACCTAAATTGTAAGAATTTTTAACACAAAAAGAACAATGTATCTTAAAAAACTATTTTTGTATGCGAATATTGCAACTCAGCAAAATTTCGAATGCTGCAAATGTACAGTTAACTACCTGTATTATTAAAATATTTTGCTTTAATTGCAAACCAACAAAGAAAATTTGTTATTTACGCAGTTTAGATTATATTTAATTAATAAGAATTTAATAAATTTATGGGAAATTATTTAATTAGCTTTTACTTATATTAGCTATATATAATGTAAAAATTTATAGAAATATTTTTGGAAAATAAAAGAGAATTATAATATATTACACTAATGCACAGTAGTAAAAATAGTTGTTATTTTTAGTAATTTGTTAAAAGTATTATATACTAAATATTTGTTGCGTTGAGTTATTATATAAAATAATGAGAAACTTGGGCTTAAATTTAATTAATGTATTTGTATTATTAATAAATTTATATGTTGAATATTGCACTATACATAGATATATTTTAAATAAAGTTATTAAATATTTTTTATATAAGACTGTTAAATATGCTTTTTACATGAGTATTAAGTATATTTTTAAAAACTGTTAAATATGATTTTGGAGAAATAATTATTAAATTATAGAAAGATTACACCGTATAATACTAACAAGCTTCTATTTTTTAGTTGGGTTTGAGGTAAAAAATAAAATGTTTAAAGAGATTATAAGAAGGAAGTATAGTGCCATAAAATTACCCGTTAAAAATTAACTATTTACAATTTGGACATAGTAAAATTGGTTTTGACTTACATTTTGAATTTTCACAATTTTACAACTTTTATGCACTGACTTTACATATTTAAACAGTAGTTGATGTTACAAAAACCGAATTTATTTAGTAAATATTTTAAATTTATATTGCAGAGTTTAAAATTTAGTTTTAAAAAGAGTGAAATTCAAAAACAGCTTGAAGGATTGGGCATCACTGAAACCGGCCGGACGAAAGGGATTTAGCAGTTTCATTTTTGCGTATTTATAATAATGAAGAAAAATGTTAGTTGATTTACATGCAGTAATATTTAACGAAGATTAACTGATACTGGAAATACTACAAGTAGGCAAGATGTTTTTGGCAATTTTAGATAAAAAAATTACAACTTTATGTTTTTATTTCCACCAGGAGGCAGTAGTACAGATAGGCCTAATTGATAATAATATACTGATATTTTTGCAGAAATAGGCCTCTTTTATCGGATTTTTTGTAAACAAGCTACAAACTTGCCGGATTTTACTACATATGAGGAATACCTGGCTACATGTTGTAAATTTAAGTTTTTGCAAATTCTAAGCAGAGCTAGGTACTATTGTTTGATGAAATAATATGGGCTGCCATTTTACCTAACGTTACCACACATAAAATTACCCATTTCAATAAAGTTACAAAAAAATAACTGAAAAAACACATAAAACAAAAAACAAAACAATAAAGTAATTAATACGAAAATAATATAAATTAAAATTAGCAATTAAGTTTAAATATACTACTAGCTATTACTCATATAAAACATAAAATTTATTAAGTATTAAAAAATAAATTGTTGAATCAAAAAACAACACACATCAAAAATAAAAAAGTCACTTCTAAAGCATAAGCCTAACGTTACATAGTTAAAAAGTAAAGTTACCACAAGCACTATAGCAATAAAACACAAGTAAAAGCTAATAATAATAATACTTTTAAAATACTGCACTTTGCATGCAATGTTGATCAAGAGTTTGCTGCCGCCATTTTGTCAGTTCTTATTTTGGTAGAAATGGGATTCAATTAATAGAGCCGGGCCCCCTAAAAAAAGATACAAAAGGACTAAAGCTGTTACGCAAGTCAAAGAATATTTCGAACACAAATTCATGGATTGAGGATAAACGTATAATTCTTCTAATTGGAAATACAAAAGTGGTGTATCAAAGTTACATGAACTACAAGTTCACATCCAGGAAAGGAAGTGAATCCTCTATGAAGAATTGAAGTAATTCAGGAAGCATCTCGTTACATTATTGTTCAAAGTAAACAACTGTATAATATTCCTCTGTATAAGTGGTTCCATTTGGGGCTGATGGATCTCGGTAATTATAATGTCATTCTGTGACTGTTTAGTGTCTACGTTGCAAACCCGAGTTCCACACGAGTGAAATCCTAGATCCTTGTCCGCTGTTTTAGGCTATATACACAATCTGGCACGTGCATAGCTAATAATAATAATAATAAATAAATAAATAAAAACTGGCTGCACAACGATAATAAGTATATTAAATTAAGAACTGCAAATTGTGTCCATATTGGATTAGACTGGAAGTTGACAATAGAGGTTTGCTCTGGCGTTTATTCTCCGAGAGTAGTCGATCACTCCAGTATCGTGATGTAGTGCTCGTGCTTAAAACACAGCTTTGGAGTTAACACAACTAGTCCTTGGTTAACATCATTCATTGCGAGTATGTTTTCTAACAACGCTGATTGGCAACACTTTTAATGAACGGGTTCATGGTGGTTTAATTGTTGTTCATTGTTGTTTGAAAAGGTCAGGTGGCGTAAAATGGAGCCAACTATTTCATTTGGAAGAACAAAACATGAATATGAGCTAGGATACTTATTGCAAGAAAACTTGGAAACAAATAATCTGAGGTATTGGGATAGGTATTAAATTTGTTCTACCGTTAATGGAAGAAATAGGCTAAATGGTACTTTGATTCCCTTATGTGATTTTTTTTTACGAAATTGATTAAAACCATTATCTGGTAAAATTTAATGCCTTTATTTTATACATGAATTAATTTTTTGTGCTCCAACAAGTTGGGGTAAAGTTCAGTTTAGGCTACCCAGATTATATTTAAAGCAATTGTCAGGTTCGCGTCTCAATATTTCTCTTAAAATACTGGCACTGACAAATTTCCCGCCTGCTAAGTTTATTTTCAAAATTACTGAAAATAAAAGGTGCCAAAGAGATTCAGCACAATTTCCCGATTGCCTTTTACCCTTCATGTGACAGATTTTTCTTTTTTTCTGGAAATTTCTCAAGGATGTAGATAGCTGGTCCACCTGTGCTGTTACATAAACATTTTTTTTTCTCTTTAACAAGGGCATCAAATGAGAATAAATAGCATCTTATTTAAGTACTAGTATGTTTGTGTTACTGTTTCAAACGAAATCTAACCTAAAGTCAGTAACGCATGTGGTGGACCAGTTATTTACACCCTTCATCCACAGGACAACAGTGACTGCTGATATTTCCAACATGTGTGGACGTGTTTAATTGCAAAATAAAACAGTCATTAAAGTATATAGTGTCAAAATGTACATGGCGCTATTTAGTTGCGTCCGCGTTGGAGGCGAGCAAATGGAGTGAGTGTTAAACGGCCTGTTCATCGCATATAATGAAAAATAATTAACTTGTATTCACTTTCTCGACATTATCTCTGTGATTTGTTTTTACATATGTGATTCATAACACGAAGTAACAACATTGTTATCTTCCCTGCATGTCGCTGTCGTACTATGTGTTGATGATAACGACACGACTTTTCGAAACATTTTGGATTCTGGTTGTCACTAGAAGGGTCTGTGTGTTTTTTACAAGTGAATGAGTAGTATAGAGCTTATAAGTGACTACTGTAATTAGTTGGCAAAAGCTGGAGTACATTTGCAAAATGGGGTTCAGTAGTGGCTGTCGTAAACTTAACTTTATTTATAAATTGTTCACCATTTACCATAGGGTATAAAACAATATTCAAATAATCGATTGATGTGCATAATTTAGCAAAAAAAAAAAGTGTAAATTCATTAGAAAAACCTTTGTTAGTCGATGAAACATTTATTAAAATTGTGGCTTGCATCGGACATTCTCTGAACCGAATATCCTTCAGTTTATTAAGTCGATTACTTTAATTATTTACTAATTGAGATTAGTTTGATATTGGTTCCAATAACAGCTGCCTACGCGTACTAAGGAAATACCGTTTCCTTGTAAGTCACACATATTTGTACATTTGGGCACTTCCCCACGATAGTGGTTCGCTGGTTTACATGCAAGCAGTAAAGTTCTTACCGGAACGATATTGTTATTGACAAAAAAATAGACTACGATTGCAATTCCTTGTAGGATTAATAATCACGCATTTAGGACAGAATTTTTCTCCTTTCAATTTTCGTCATATAATTTTAGGTTTACTTTATCTACACCAAAGGACACCACCCTATTGTCCCATATTTTACGGTCTACACCACTCGTTCTTAAAAAATACTTCTCACTGATACTTCCGTACGCAAAAACAGACATGTAACTATCCCAAAAATACGAAGACAACCCCACGAGAATAATTAATTTGTAAAATATGCACTCCAGTTCATTCGGATATGGTGACAAATGCGGAGGAATACTAATGGCGTCACTTAAGCTACTTCTGAATGACATAGCGGATATTCCCTTTTACACACTGCCGGCACCCAAGCCCGTGTTCATGGGAGGCGTGCGGTTTACCCACTTCTGCCTTCAATAGGTAACGCAGATCCCGCCCCTACTATGGCGGAAACACATATAGTCCCACGTATATCTATGTATTTCACCCTGAAAATACTGGATCGTGACTCCCAAAGTTATTATAATTACTGTTTCGACACTCCTATACACTTTGGTAGCATCACCTTTCTCCTGTAAGTTTTACTTCCTTTGATGTAGATAAAGTAAACCAAACCCAAATTTTATTGTAAATGCATTTCTCCAATAATTGTGTACAATACCTACCTTTTGCTTTCATGATTGGAGTTTTCCAAAAAAATCTGTAGATAAATTATTTATTATTTTTTCTGGAAAATATTTTCACACGGAATATGAGGAAGGAGGACTAGACCTAAGCTGTTTTTAATTCTCACTGTTTTGTGTGATGCGTAGCTACGCTATATTTAATTTCAGATCAAAAATTGCTTATTCTTATAGGAATACCGTTCCGGTTCTTTATTTTTTACCGCATCGCCGTTCTGATCGGCTCCGGCTCACTTTAACACTGCGTGCAGGCCGTAACTTGCCAATAAAAAAAAGGTAAAGCTATCCCCTATGCGATACGCGCGCGCCGTGAACGGCGCATGGGGGATGTGGAGGTAGCGCTCCACATTTTCTTGACTTACGGTGCGAAGTGAGGTGGGATGGTCAGTCCCACGTTCGACCGTCTTTACCTTCCCAAGGCGCCCAGGAGTACTGAGGACACTGGTACTCAATTTCATAGGAGGCTGAGTGGACCTCAGAGCCCCAGGGAAAGTTTTCGGAGAAATAGGTACTATTTTCTTTTTTTGCCTTTCAGAGCCCAGCAAAACCTTGTCGATCATAGAATATATTTCTTAGCGTTAGAACACATCATGAGGTTCGGGCATAGCAACTGCTTTTAGTTGAAAGAACGTAGAATTTCCTTCAAAATGGTACACTCATGTTGTTGGTTCTATGGATATATAAGCTTAGGCCCACCAAGAATCGCTAAATGGAGGCGTTCACTATTTCATGAGTAAATTCATTATAGTATATTGAAAGCAAAGCGTGACGTGTTCCCAAAAGAGAATTGAACGGTGTCATTTTTACATAAATGTATCCTGTTTTAAGAACAGAGTCACGTGGAGCCGCGGTGGCTCAGTGGTGGAACTCATACCGCTGGTACATGGCGTCCCCAGTTCGATCCCGGCTCCGACATGTGGGTTTTATGGTGGATAAACCCTGTGCGTGGGGTTTCTGGAGGTACTCATGTTTCCTCCCACTTTCTTCATTCCATCATCATCCATTCGGCCAGAGACAAAATTGCCTAAAGGCCTTGTAGTTCAATTCATTTTATTTTTTAATGACACGCAATTTAGGGGATTGTTTGAAGCAGTGGTTTGCAATAAGAGACAATAATAGCAAATTTTTATTTTTTCAGCAATAATAAGCATTTTAGATGGCATTCTTGTGACAGAATCTCAGAAAGAGAGCAAGAAAGACTTCGTTCCGAATTTACTCCTACTTGACGAGCCCCCCCCCCCATGACTGTTTAAGTCATATGCAATACGTTTAGCTTATTTGTCAATACAATATACTAGAGTTTGTTCCAGTTCGGTTTAGCAGTTGATTTGTAGCGAATTTCTGAAGTCTATTTTCCCTAACATTTGAAAATTTAAAGATGACCCAAGACCACAAACATGTAGTATAGTGTAGAGAAACTTAACTATATTTAACCAAGAGAAAATTTTGTGATACTACGTACGTACGGTTTCTGAGTATACTGAGTAACGCTCAAAGCTTTAGGTTAATTGTGGCACTGTTAATTCTACTCAGAGTCTTTTTTTTTTTATCACTTTGCTTTGATATGGAACAAGTTTAGAGAGTAAAACCAAAGAAATCCAAAACTTTAACTTCTACCATCTTTAATAATAATTTACTAAAATATAAAATTTAACGTTACGTGTTGTGTGCATTATATAAACAGTTAAAAATGTGTATTTCTATTGAAGGACTGCGTTTCGTTTAAATTCTTATTCTTCCTCAGGTAAAGAAAAAAAACACAAACAAAACTATTACATGATAATAATACACATTGTGTGTTGCCATGCAACAAGTTTGTTTGTCATTCTTTTGGCATGCGGATACTTAGGCAATTACGAAAACGTTCCTTCAAATAAAATACTTATTGTTAATTGTTTAGCGTTTCTATAATACATTTGTAATGTCACACTAGTCTTCCGTACGCTACCAATCGAATGTATATTCTTAGCATCCATTTTGTTCACAATAATGGTGCTCGGGAGGTAACTGGTTCACCCACTAGAACTGGCCATTCTGCTTACGTTTTTCCATGTGAATGCTGGGATAGTACCTTTGACGCAGACCACGGACACTTCCTTTTATTATTAATCTTCCAGGATTTCCACTCATACTCCCCGTCGCAGTTAACCTGAGGCTATAAATATGCGACGTTCATTCAATCCAATCCTTCTTAAAGCTGTGTTTAGTAGGAGTGTTCATTAATTATTATATTAAAATTAACTTTTCTGCGTCTCAGAGATAACCATAACATTGAAAATTAAATGATGATATACAAGTGGCCATTACCCTACATGCGGTTCAAACTCACTATCCGTGGTGTTGGAACGTCCTGCGCTACATCACGTAGTCCAACATTCTATGGTCCTGTGCATTGACTTGGAAAGCATTAGAATTTCATGCTCGGGGAAAATAAATATAATATAAATACGAATGCAACAAGTGCTAAAGAATAACGTAAATTAGGACATAAGCAACTCTCACATGACAATGGCACCGGAGGCGATGGTTGAGCGCAATTGGTCTCTCGGATGCGACAGTCTGTTCAAATCCAAGCGCCGACATGTGTGGTTGCGGCTTGGTTGGATTTAATTAACGTCACACATTTATACTGTTAGATTAACCATAACGGGAATATGAAATGACGAACCTTGAAGAAGAAGAATGGTCTAGGAAATAAACAGAAGCGTCCGTTGCCTACGTGAATCGTACCATCCCAACATTCGACTGATGTGACAGGAACATGCTTGGAATAACCTCGGCCGTGATAGCCGATCCTAGAATTTGAATCTGTGGTTTTCCGAGCTCGCTCTGCAAAGGAATGTCTTTTTTGTAAATATTGCACAAAGAAGGGGTTTTCCCCCCGTAAGAATCGGTACGTCCTCGTAGCTAGTCATTAATGATCTTTACAATAACATAAGATGATGATAAATGAAAATTTATCATCATCTTATGCGATAGTACGTAGGCTATTTGCACCCATGTAAAATGCAGGGGTGAATCTCTTATCAATAACAAATAAAATATCATATCGCGGTCTATCTCAGGACTTTTTTGAACTCAAAAGTTAAAATTGTGGGGCTGTGAAATGGCCCAGCATAAATGAAAAACAGGAAAAAAGGTCAGTACGAGAAGGCGACAGTCGAAAGAAAAACAAAAAGGTAGGAACCTTAGTTGCAGTGATGGCTATGATGATGAAAAAGCCCCGCCGCCGAGAGAGACTTCATACTTATTGCAGACGTGAAAGCTTTCTTCCCTTCCCCTCTCCTTTTTTGGAGACAAAGAAGAGAATCTTCCGCGAGTGTGTCACTAGCAAATGTCCCTTGACCATAAACTTCCGCATTTTCCCGTAAAACAAAAATTGTCGCTAGCTGTCACAGGTTCTTGAGGATTTAAAAACTGTTTATCGTTTCATTCGATGGTATTGGTTTCACCACAAACATATTCACATCAGATAAAAGAGCAAATTTCAGATATTGAAATGGTAGGCAACAAGTTACAATATTTTTTTTATATTCTGCCATGTGACACAGTGATTTCATTGTACTTTCTCGCTTCGTACGGAATTTGTTCACTCAAGCATCGTGCTTTCCTACAATTAAAATGTTGTAAAAGAAACTGCATTCTTAATCTGAAGCTCCACAAACTGATTTATATCACAGTTCAAGGTTTCGGGATTCATCTGGCTATTTTTTTTCTGAAATCCGGTCTTTTTTTTTTCATTCCAAAACAACGCTATAAAATTCATGCGTTACGTATCACTTAGCATTAAAATTATAAATAATAAATTCGTAAATATAACAAAATCTCAGTCCAGAACAACTACTCTTGCACACGCAACTCTATAAGAAAGAAACAATTTTTTTTTTTTCTTCAGAGAGTGTGAATACCCTTAAAGCGACATACCGAAAAAGCCTTGAGTTTTATATCATGGCATTACCAACTCTTTCTACATCATTGTTTACAATCAGATCTTTGGGACAATTAACAGTAAGAGATCGACGTATGTCTCAGATACTCATATAACGTAACATCTTTATCTTTTCAGGACAATAAGAGTGTTGGTGGAACAGAATGGAGCAGATCCAAACGTTATTTTGCCAGAGCAAGGAGTGGCACCTTTTCATTTGGCTATAGGAAATGATGATGAATCTTTTGCTGAAAGAGTAACTGTGCTATTTTTATTAAATGGAGCAAACCCAAATGTTTGGTAAGTGTTTTCGAGAGATGAATTTCCGATCAAAACTCGAAAAAATGTGTTCTGTTGTACCTGACAGATCTATTCTGTAAAGTTTTATTTTCGACAAAATTCTACGAGGTACGGTACATATATTGGTTGACTTCTTACAGCTACAAGAAACGAAAGAAAATAGCAAACGTGATGTGGATGATTTTACGCTCTCAAAATTTTTGTAAGGGCTAAGAATATATGCTCTTTAATTATTATTTTTTTAAATATATTTCATAGGGTTACTTTTAACAATTTTACTTACATAAGTGTCATAAAAGAGCCTCCAAACTGACATTAGATTTTAATACCTTCCCAACTTTGAGACAGCACTCAAAGAACCTTCATCCCGTTTGCCAACAGTATCTCAGTAGAGGATTAGCTTTGCATTCGAATGGTTCTGGAATCGAACCCAATGACCGGCTATCCTGGTTGATTTATTTTTTTTTTTTTCGAAATCTTCTCAGTCACACCAATAGTGGAATGGCACCTATAAACTATACCTGGGACAACTTCCCACAGCCATCTCCCGTACCTTCCTGGCAACCAAAGATGTGTTAAGACATTTAAATACAATCCAGTTCAGTTCCCGACTATAAATGCAGTTAGCTTGATACAGAACGTTGCCCATCACGTTCCTAAATATTGCAATTAACGCTATCAATGGTAGCTTCATCTTACATTCTAAAGGAACCTGTTCCACTTCATACACGGTACCGACATATATTTGTCTGTGTACCATCTGCAGCACCTTCAATGTGAGAGAAACATTATATATATATATATATATAGGGAAAAAAAGGATA